>VZSC01047435.1:474008-567488 GCA_013398225.1 Steatornis caripensis
ACATTGGCTTTCCTCCAATCCTCAGGCACCTCTCCTGTTCTCCACGACTTTTCAAAGATGATAGAGAGTGGCCTAGCAATTACCTCCGCCAGCTTCCTCAGCACGCATGGGTGCATCCCATCGGGACCCATCAATTTGTGGGTGTTCAGTTTGCCTAGGTGCTCTCTAACCCAATCCTCATTGACCAAGGGCAAGTCTTCATTATTCCGTGCTTCCTCTCTTATCTCCAGAGTCTGGGAGTCCTGAGGGCCAGTCCTAGCAGTGAACACTGAAGCAAAGAAGGTATTCAGTAACTCTGCCTTGTCTGTGTCCAGTGTCATCAGGTCACCTGCCTCGTTCAGCAGCGGGCCCACATTCTCCCTAGTCTTCCTTTTGCTGCCAATGTACCTATAGAAGCCCCTCCTGTTGTCCTTAACCTCCCTTGCCAGATTTAATTCCAGTCGGGCCTTAGCCTTCCATGTTGCATCCCTGCAGAAATGCAGAGTTATTTAGTCTGAGTTATGGGGACAGCTTCATCTGGTGGGTGAGTGCTACCAGTAAAAATGCTCACAGCATATAGTTTTGCTGGGAAGAAATTCATGTTGTTGTTTGTGCCCTTTCTGTCACTGCACTGTATGATTAGGCTGCTGAATAAGTATATTTTCTTGGCATTAGAGCTCATGAAAACCATAACTGAATGTTTGATGACTTGCTGGAATTAGGTTTCAGAGTGAGTAAAATTAAAATCAGAGTGACAATGGGACTTTGAATCTCACATTTTGTGTCTTGCTTTGGATAGGTCCCTGGGAATGTATAATGCAAAATGCATTAGTGACAGATCAGCACTAAATAATCAAATTAATTTGCCCAACCTCTAAAAACCAAAATCTGCAAATCTAATTTCCTGTAGAGGCTTTCACTATTGTTTACAGCTGTACTGTAAAGCTTATATGGATGTACAACAAGAGAGTTATCTGGCCTTAAATGCAGTTGGTTGCTTGGCTCAGGAGCATAATGAAACTGTCAGCCAAACTCTGCCATTGAACACTAAGTTATCTGTATTTGACAGGAGCTTGTCAGTGATTTCCAGTAAAAACTTCTGGAGGCCTAATAATTGTAAAAATGCTGAAAGAGAATTTTCACTCTCATTAAGAGTCAGAAATGGGTTGTATATTAGTGGGCTACAGTTAAACTACGCTTCCCCTTTCCCTTCCTTTTCCCCTTCCCCTTCCCTGTAGTGTATGATCTGCCCATGGTACACCATCTCACTGCTTTTTCAGCCAGGAGGGTATATAGGGACCTATAAGTATCCTTATTTTAGCTAGCAGAGGTGAGAGCTGTAATGACTCCCCCAGTACTGCTGTGTTACCTGGCACAGCCGTGCTGCGGTTTATTATGAAGCTCTCAGCTGAAAGGACACGCCAGAGGAAAGGGGGAGAGAGAGCTGGCTGTGCTGGCTCTGGCAGCATCTCTTCTGGAGCAAGTGCAACACACTGCACTCAAGACCGCCAGCTTTGCTCCTGGGCTCACAGCAGGCTCTCCCAGGCTCCCTCAGTTACCTGGAAAGTCGGTGATGGGTGCACCCACAGGGACAACTCCCTTCAGGCAGAGGGAGGAAGTGATTCCAACTTCCCACATCTCAGGTAAGTGCTGTAACCACTGAGCTAGTGAAGGGAAAAACAGATCCTGCCCCCGCCAGGTTTGGAAGAAAGGGCTGGTGTCATTACAGTACCAACCTGCAGGCGAGGATATGGGTAGTGGGCCCTGTGTCTTTGCAGTCCAGAGCAAAGCATGCAACATGATTAGGATCAAAGATTTGTCTTTCTTCTTGGTGTTTACTATAGGCTTGTTTAGATGATTGGTTTCCCTGCAAACTTGTCCTTCCTTGGTGTCTGTGTCTCTAGAGGTGTTGTATGGGGAGCTGTACTCAGGGGCTGCAGGTTCTGCTGGATGGTTGAGCTCTTAAAAGTCAGCATTACAACGGTCCTTTATGGATCTAATCCTTGGGAGTGTGAACCTTGTTTGCAAAAGTGATTTAAATGATCAAGTGCCTAAGAGTGCTTCAACCCACCAGAAGAAATACTTCTTGCCCTGAGCCCTTATGCATACCTGTAGCAAATTTTCATCAGGAGAGGAAAGACTGTTCCTTATTCCTTAGAGCTTAGTCCCAACAAAGCAGACTACAGGTACTCAAGAGATCAGAGACTGGAATCTGAATTTATTTTATTTATTTGTATTTATTTTATTTTTATCTACATCTGAATGCCTCTCAAAAATTTAAGGTCATTATTTAGAAAGATATCAATGATAGAAGCATGAGTATTGTAACAGTTGTTGCTGTTTTCACGTGTTTCTCAATTAATCCTCAAGACTTCCTTCGTACTACTGTTTGTTCAACCTCTGAAAATAAGATTTTAAACATGACTGAAGAGCTTACGAAGGAAGCAAATGCCTTCAAAAGAGGCTGAGCCCCGGAAGTGTCTGCTGTGATTCATTAGTGTCATAGAGACACATAATCAAGCTGATGAGGACAGGGAAAGTTTCCGTAAGAGCAACAGTACTAAAATGAGACTGGAAGAGTCGTCATCATTGTTTGAAACAGACACATCCCCTAAGCAGATCACTGTTATTTTCTAGACTTGTTGCAGTGCTCAAGGCATTATGCGACTCACAAAGCCTCTCAGCCACCTCTTTCCCTTCAATTTCTCCATAATTGTGGAATTTAAATAGCTTGTTCTTTTCAAACAATAGATTTGTCTTTCTTCCACCAATACTGTATTTGTTATAAACGACATTTGTGCTTAAACAGAAGGGCAGCAGTCAAGTTTGATTCAAAAAGGGCAGCAGTCAAGTTTTCTTTACCAGACAAAGCGGAATTCCTTTTAAAGAATGAAACTGAGTAGATTTTTGATATTTGCATAACAGCCAGACTTGTGTTTAGAGGAAATGCAGTAATTTCAGGAACAAGGGAATTTAAATTTAATTGCTACTCTTCTATCTATCTATGTATCTATCAATTTATTTATTTTAATTACAAAGGATTTTCTAAACACAGCAGGATGGCCGCAGCCTTTATGACTAGCTTTGGCTGCAGCAACAAGGCATGAAGTTTAGTGGTGAGCTGATAAAGACCGTACTTCTCAATCTGGAAGTGTTAATCTTACTTGTGATAGAGTGGTGAGTCTGCTGGGAGCTAGTCAAAGTTTTTTTAAAGTGCTAATTGCATATATTCTCTTGATGTTGTTTCCAGCAAGGAAACAGTTGGAAACCTTTTGTTGAGTTGGGCATCGTGTTGAATTCAGTTAAAGTCAAGACAGTGTTTTGATACCTCTGTTCTTACACGTATTGGCTAACACACAGGAATGGAGAAATGGCAGTATGTGCTTTACAGCCAGCAGTCTGTGGTTTACACCCCATAAACTTTAGATCACCCATGTTTCTGTTTGAGGCAAGCCTCAGCAAATTCAGGCTTGCAGGATTTCTTTGTATGGTTTGCAGTTCCAACCTGATGAGTCCTTTTTTCGGGTGTTCAGGCTCATGTGAGCTAGAAAGTGTCCAACTGATGTCAAAAGAAAACAAAAATAATTCATTTGGAATCTGATCCAAAGTTTACTGAAGCCAGTGCTAGACATTCATGACTTCAAACAGCCGTTTGGTCAGACGTCTTTTCTATAATATAACCAACGATGTTCACCTCCACTGTGTGCCTGTCTGAATGCATTTGCCTCACCTAAGACAAGTAGGAAAGATCTTCCCAAGGCAATCTCCCGAGCTGTGAAGGACTGCAGCAGAGTTTCCATTTTCTATTAATCTTGTGGTGACCAGCATCCTAGAGGAACACGCCAGAAAGCGTCTGTTAAAATACAGGCTGAGAAGAGCCCGTGGAGGCACCTGGGCACAGTGCTGGCTAGAGGAGCCAGTTGAGAGCAAGATGCCAAAGTCTCCAGGACTGGTAGCAAAATGCCGCTACCTAGACCCAGGGAAAACATAACAGGAACTGACACTTGCACTGACAAGTGCAGAGTGAAGGTGTTGGCTCGAGCTATTCGTCGTGAGCTGGGGCAATTTATGTGCATGAAAATATGGAGGAGTGTTTGAAGAGGGGCTTAACACTGCTCCAAGGTAGCAGGAGTAAAGGTTTAGATACCTGTGACTAATCCCTAATTGCTTAAAGCCTTGTAAGCATGCTTGTTGGTGACTGCTCTGAATTCACTCCTGGTAGGTTGGTTTTGCGGAGGTTAGTACTGTCTCACCCCCCCCTCCAACAGCGCAGCTCTGCACTGGCACACTGCAGGCCTGTGGTTAAATGCTGCAATCTGGTCCTGTATGAAATACTCTACTCTTTAGGTTTGTGGTACAGTGACTTGAGCAATCCCAGCTATGTGCATCTTGTCATATGGCACTGTGAAGTAGGAACACACTTTGCTACACTTACCAATTTTCTCCTGCAACAGTAAAAAATATGCCAGATCTACCACTAGAGTTCAGTGTTTTCAGGCTCCCTGATGCTGAGGGGCAAATCTTGAGGGGCAAATGCATTAGATGAGGAAAAGCTTTTTGTCCCCAGCAATATTTCAGACATTTTTTATGTATTTGATGTGCTGCCAGGATACATAGGAACACCCGTAATAAATATCAAATGGAGGAATCTTCTCTAGAAATGAGATTTTTCTCTACCGCCGTCTTTAGTTTGTCTCTAAAAAAATTTTGTACCTCCATGTCAACTTTTGAGAGATTGATCATACTGCACTGGAGAAGAGATCTGAGTGAAACTGTATATATTGATTTGCTCCTTGCTGTTTAAAATTACAGATTAATTCAACCAAATATGATTAGAAGAGAGGAGCGAATATCTCTGTATGGTCTTTGTCAGTTGAATATGAAGCGTTAATGTTTGTTGGCTTGCTTCTCTCTGAGCTGCAAAGAAGAAGGTTAGGAAATATCTTTGGTCTCATCTTTCCTGTTATGATAAATAACTGATCTGTGGTCAGAGCCGTAAAGTTCATAACCTACCCAGAAGAAACTTAGGAACAAACCACTGCTGCTGCAACATTATGTAAAGTGGAAAACCTATTTTCCTGGGGAGGGGTGCTGCTTAAAGATGATTTCACAAAAGAGGAAGCCCTTGCTGTTTATCCTGCTTGATCCAAATGTGCAACGTTTCCTGTGGCCAGATCTGCAGTAAAATCAAAGGGGGTAGCCATTTTCTGTGGTCTATTGCTTCCTATAGCATACTCATATGAGAAAGGAAGAAAATTACCATTTGTTATAAAACTACCCCAACCTTCCTTATCTGATTAATTAATTTAAAAACAATGATGCATTGGTAATAACCCCACAATGTCCAACCGATAATCTGTTTTTCACATCTGTCTGATAGAACCACTGTCTATTTTAAGGTGACAGAAAGCAGTTTTACATATTCTGCAAGATGGAATTTATCCTTAAGACTTTGCAAACACAGGGAGTAGATAGCTGATAAAATCTTTGCTTGCAGGAGGTCATCAAGTGTTTGATTGTGCAAAATAGCTAAATCTTGGGTTTTAGAAAATCAAGGTGACTACTTAGAGCAATCTAGAAATTAAGACCCTTGTTAATAATCAACACGTGTGCCCAAATCTTGCAATCCTGACACAGGCATAATCATTATTGAACTTGGGAATTTTGCATGTTCAGGTATTATCTTCATTTCTGTGTATTTCAATTATCCTGGAAGGTGCTTAGAGACTCTGTGGCAGGCAGCTTTATAAAAACAGAGTACGGACTGGAAGACAGGCAGCCAGACTTCAGACCTCCCGTCAAATGCAGACAGACAAAAATGCCAGCAAGTCACTGCAAAAGTTGTGTCATTCAAGGCTAAAGGTTAGTGCATTGACCAACGCAGAGAACATTTGTGGGCCTCAGAGTACACACATTCATCATCCAGACTACTGGAGGGACTTCATTTAGCTGTGTACAAATATTTGTCAGTCACAGAAAGTCTGTGGCAGATGAAGGCAGCTATACAGTCTTTCAGGAGTGCATGTTGTGCTACCACACAGAGACAAAATTGTATTAAGAGAAAATAATTTAGCTTACAAGGTCAAACACAGAGCAGATAGCAAATGCCGTAATTAAGATTACATGCACAACTTTGTTTCAGGTCCCCAGTGCATCTGAATAAAATGTCTTTAACTGCACCCACTGCATTTTATCTGTGATGGATCCTACCTGGGCTAAGCAGTATTCTACAAGTGTGGAAAATGTGGAGTGCTCTCTAAACGGACTTACTGGAATACCTCTACAGATTTTACCAAGGAAACAAGCCATGCCCAGGGCAGTAGAGAGCTGGCTTTCTCCTTTGTTTAGGACTGAAGTTGTAGCCTGGTGAGGAGGAGTTTCTTTAAAAAGTCTACATGTGTGCACAGTTACCCACAGCCATGCGCAGGGAATGCAGTTTTTCCTGTTTTCTTAAGCACTGAGGTAACTATGTCTCCTGGATCCTGTAGTCTGGTAACTGGCACCCCCTAAATACTGAAATGATTGATAAAATCTGTTGCCAGCTAGAGTCCTGGGTGGGTAACACAGGAGACAGAGGCAGGATTCCTGGATTCCACTTGTGTCTGACTCAGTTCAACAGCAAATGTAAGTCAAATCAGGGCATGCTCTGATCTGTCACAAAAGGCAGTTATGGGATTAATGAATGTTTGTCAAAGCTAGTTTAGTCAATACTGCAAAACACAGGCAGAAGTAACTCTTGGGTGTCGGGTCCCATTTTATTAGGGACCAGCTGACAGAATTAACGAGAATGCTGCAGTGTAAGGCAATGCTATTGTTAGTCTGCTGAGAATATATGTTCCTTCTCAGCACAGGGCTTGCAATAGTGTTTTCTGCCCTCCCTTTCACTTAATTGGCCACTGCCATCCATAGTTGCCTGAATTCATTCATTGAACCCACATACCATTTCAACTGCATCCTCCAGCGCTTCCCTCTCTTTGCATTGGATCTGCATCCCTGCTCCACATCTCACACAGCAAAAGATGGACTCAATCTAAGGACAGGAATACATGCACATGCACCAGCTATTTTGCACTAAGTCCAATTCTTTTGGGATAGGTCAGATTTACTTTTCATGCTCTGAACAGCTTACAGGACTCGCACCACATTTCTAACATTTCCCTGAGGCATCAGACTGACTGCCGCTGTGCAGAACAATGGGGTAATCAATGCAGGCACAGTGGGGCTGTCTAATTTGCCTGGAATTGGGACAAAATCCATGGGAAGAATTGGGCCAAAACACACGTTCCCAGAGTGAGTGTCTACAACATGCAGTTGGTCTGATTTTTTGGGAGAGCAGCAGACTTGCAGAGGAGCCCAGCACAGGGAGCTGCCTCAGAGCTCCTCTGTCAATGGTCCTGCAGCAGCCAGGGGAAGGTAGCACGGCTGTTTTCCTCCTTGGATCCTCAACAGTTCCAAGGAGGAAGAAAAGAAGAAAATGCTCTTTATTGGATATTGCCTGCTCAGTAATACTGGGAAGAGTCTGAAAGACATGAAATGAGTGTGCAGAGCTCCTCAGAGTTGGCTTATGTGTATCATTGGCTCCTAAAATCCACGTGCCAACTTTGTGCCCAGAAATCAGTATTCTCATTCTGAAAATATCAAAATACTGAAAACAAGATTCCCAAATCTGACACAACCTAAATGTGAATATGTTTTGCAAATTATCAAATAAAAAAGCATTTGGTTTTCATTTAGATATTGATCCTTTATATTTTAAAATATTTCATATATAACTTGCCCCCCACCTTGGTAAAACATTTTCAAATGAAAATGAAACATTTAGTTTCAAAAATGTTAGTATGGACGTTTTGAAATATTAAAACATTGAAATATGTTAGGAGTCATGAAAAATTATGTAAAGTATTCCTATAACAAAAACTAGGGCAGAACTTAGTCCTGTATCCATATGAATCACAGTAAAACTGAGCTGTTTCTATATACTGTTTCTCTGTCTTTCTCACTTACAGCTTTTGCTGAAAAGAAGTTCATCAAGGTGATTTTGTGTTACCTATTTTACAGTAGTTAACTCATCAGTTGGAAGTTAGTCAGAGATTAGGAAACATTACGAAGTTATCAAAAAACTGGCATGTTAGGATGAAATCTGCTAATCTTTAGCCTCACAGGATAGAAAGAGGAAATGTAATTGCAACACTGAACTGTGTTTTACAGTCATTATCACTTAGAAAGCACTTCAGATAATTCTATAATTAGCATGGGACGTGTAACAGAGGGAAAAATACCTGACACAAGAGGAACTTAGTGATATGTTTTCATTCACAAGTGGGATTTAGCTGCCACTCCAGTGCAATCGACTGAAACAAAGCTCCTTTGAGTAACAAGTCATAGTTTACAATATCTTAGGGCAGTAGATACCTGGACCTTGACTGAGTGGCATGGCTCAAACAGCTGCTTGTGCTCATCGCTAAATAGCACACCTGGTCGGTCAGGAGCAAACTAGTCACCAAATGGTAAGAGAGACTTACTCCAATCAGGCAACTGACTGCATTTGTCTGATTCTCAAAATACGTTTCAGCACAATTACTGCTTCAGTCAGATCACTGAATTAAAACCAACTCAGTTTATCACACATGTTGATGTTTATATAGTACCTGTCATCACTCACTTAAAGAATACAGATAGAGATTAATTCCTGCTCTGTATTTTGTCTTGAAATATAAACAATATTTTTAACTACTAATTCCTGAAGTGTGACACTTAGTAAAAGATCTACCTAAATCTTAACAATAGTTACTGGTGCTTAGTTCAGAATTGATTTGCTCCAACATTATTTATACAATGAACAGAGTGTTTCAGTGATTTCATCTCTGCTGAGAAAAATCAAGTTTTCAAGTGTTCAAAATCCAGGTTCTAAAGCTGAATTGTGTAAATAAAAGATGGCAAAAGAAAATGTGGGTTCATGATTCTTTTAGCAAGGTAAGAAAACTATGTTGGATTTCTTCTGTCATTTAAGAACAGTTCTTCGGAAATTGCCTGTCTATAGTTTTGGAGTGGAAAACTGCTGTTCGGTTGAACTGTTGCCGGAAAATTTCTGTCTTTCTAGAAAATGTATTTTTTATTGGGAAAAAAAGACAATCTCTAAATGGAAAGGAATTATTTTGTCTAAAGGATGATAAAAATAATTTTCAGTATTACTACTCATAATATGAACTTGGTCTAAAGGATGTGCTAATGGATATGGGTTGAAGACTGAGCAGCTCTGGGAAGGGAAAAGTTCAGTAGCACCACCATGAGCACTGGATGATACATGGAGTTGTAGCATACCGATGTAGGGGCCCGTATTTCCCAAGTCAGATACCTTACTAAAGGCTTCTGATCCCTAGGCTGTGAGGAATGTGTATAAATGCCCATTTCAGACTCCAGATCATCACCCTAAAGCCACAGATCTGGGATTCAGAGCTGCAGTTGTAATCAGGCAGCCAGAGAGCTAGAACCATCCTTCTGAGCCATGTTTGGGCAATGTCTCTGTTTTCTATCTCCTGTGGGAAATATTGGTGGGAAACTTCTTCAAGTCTAGTTTCCAGCTCCTGCAGGCAACTGTATCTTCTAATCCTACTCACATCTGAGACGAGCTTTCTCTTCCCCCTTCTCTTACTAGAATCCTGTTCTGGCTCTCATCCTCTTATGACTAGAAGCTTTCCTTTAGTTTCTAGCCCAAATGTATTCATGGATGTTTTATACCTTTTTTTCTTTAGTTGTCTTTTAGTTTCAACAGCCCTTGTAGTATCTCCGCCTAGAGTACCTACAGGGAGCAGTAGCTTTAATTTAGCTAGGGAAAAAAAAGAAAGAGCCAAACTCTGCTCAGAAAAGAGACTATAATTCTGCTAGCTGCACCATCTCCTGCTTTCCAGCAGTAGTGGGGATCCAGGCTGGCCGAGGAGGTGGTATCTCCTGCTTGTGAAACATTCCAGCATAAGGAGGGGGCACACTCACATAGTCTCCTCTTTAGTAAGTTATATCAATAAATTCCAACCAGAAAATGCCAACTGCATACCATTATGACCGCAATCGCTCCAGCTAGAATGTTTCACGTGCTGCCAGAGCTATCAGTGGAAAGGCAATACTCTCCGCTGCTGCATCAGCCGTCCTTCCAGAGCTATTCACCATCATATCATCTCATTCAAACACTGATGAGGCATGTTTCAAACATAACAGAAAACAGATGTTATGTATTCATTGTATAATTGCACAGCTGAAAAGAGGTTGCAAAGTGGCCAGATAGCACTAAGCAGTAACCACGGGAAAGTATTCAGTGAAATCTCTGCGGACCAGGTTGGATGTAGCCATTTGGTGCTGTGGATTTAGACATTTGGTAGAGGTTAACTCTCATTTTGACTCACCTGTAAATCTGTTGAGTGATCTGTAGAGTATGCCCCTACGAGACGTGGCTTGACTCTCCAGGTTAGCTGCATAGGGCCCATACCTATTTACTCAACAGACCAGGGGTGGCATAGTGCCCATGCAGCACATGAACATCCGTGGTGTGCTGAGCACGCATTGCACGGCACAAAGAGGTGTGAGCTTTGGGCATAACTAGTTCTGCAGAACAAACACCTCCAAGTGTTCTGGTCACATCTAACCTTTATATTTGTGTTTTCAATTCATGTGTGTATTCGGTGGGCCAAATTTTATAAACAGACAAATGGTTGCAGTGCTTATATCAGATCTTCATTTGGATGTGTATGACTGTGCTGCCAATATCATTAGCAATTGCTGACAGTATCATTAGTAATCTAATATTATTGGGTAAACAAGATTTTTGATTACAAGATTTTTATTCTCCCAAAGATTAGAATTTCAAGAATAGAAATAGTTATTCAGCATTTGATATCCTGCCAGACCAGTTGAATTTTTACTAAAAGAAATAAATCCAACTAGCACTAAGCAGGGATACTTTGTAAACTTAGCCAGATAACTCAAGACCTTGACTAGTCCCAAAGTGGAGATAATTTATGATTTGAAACCTCATGCTATCACCACAGGACACAGGGAAGAAGTTCAAGGAATACAACATATTTCTTGTTAGAAGCAGTATAAAACGACTCTCTGCTGATGATGTTCTGATGTTTGTTAGCCATCCAGATAATTTCATGAAATCTTTGCTTGAACTTGTTGACAAAGTTGCTTCAATATCTTCCTGTAATGCTAATTGGACAAAATCAAGGCTTATGCTAGTGAATGGTCTTTGTTCACTGCTAGTAATTAACTATTTAATTCTTAGCTGGAAGCCTTAGGGTTTCACACCCTCAAGGTATACACTCAGTGCAACTGCTAAATTTAAAGGTTAGAATCGCCAGAATTATCAGGGAAGTGTCAGCAGATTGATTTCCTTTAAATTTATCTTGGTGGGGGAGACTGGCAACTAATAAGATTATGATTGTTCCAAAAAACAATTACGTATTGAACATGCTGCCAATTGCTATAAATCCTAGAACTTTTCAAGACATGGCTCCATTATTAGCAATGTTTTTGCGGAAAAATGAGAACCACAACATTGGCATTAGGAAAATCCTGGAAATTGATAAAAGCGAGCTTTTGTTTGGAGGCAGAGTATCATTTTGGTTCTCACCTCCTGAAACTGAAAGAGGCCCTGTGTGGTTTTACCCAGAGGAAGCTCAAGCCCAGCCTTGTTTATTAAAAATTCAAGCTACAATGTTATCTCCTCTGAAGAATCAGGTTCCATGCTGGCATGATTCACCTCAGCTGGAGCCAAAGGGCTTGCTGCTGGCCTGAATGGGTGTAACTCTGTTTTTGATGACATAGGCAAGGAGTGAATCTGCCCCAGTCTTCCAGAGTTTCGCATCCATAGGGATATAACATGTATAAAATATGTTGTGATCGCAGCGCAGTCTCGGCTGCCAGCAGCAGCTCTGGAAGCGGACCTGAACCTCAGAGGTGTCCCATGGACACAAAGTGGAGGGGCTGAGCAAAGGGCAGAGACCAACTTTGGGTCCTTACATCTTCCTCCCCCTGCTCTTCTGCTCTTGATGAGCCCCTCTTCATGCCTGTGGTAGCTGCAGAAATGCTTTCTAGAAAGGTATTTTGGGGGACATTCAGTAATAATAATTAGAAAAAAAATAGATTATGCTCCAAGATGAAGCCTGTTAGAGCCATGAAAAAAAAATTTAAAACAGCAGTAGTTATTCTGTAAAATTCCTGGCATCTCTGGGATGACGTCATGCTTTTGTTCTGCTGGAATGACCTGCATCACTTGATTCTGTTTGCGCGTCTCAGGGTAACCAGGTTTTCTCAAGACCAGCTCCAGATCAGAGAAAAATCCTGGCTCCATTGAAGAGAATGGGAATTTTGCTACACACAGAATCTTATCCCCAGATTTTCAAACATGAGGAGATGAAAATTTGGCTCTTAACTCTCCCTTGGGATTCTTGAATTGGTGGTTCAACTTCCAAAAGCTCTGACACCTACTGATTTCAATAGGGAGTTGCTGGAGCTCTGTGAAAAAAGGTTGTTCATTTCCAACACTAAATATGGATGGTGGAATCTTAAAATTAGCCTCCTATTTTTGAAAATCTTGGCCCAAACCTTTATTAATACCACACTAGCATGTGTCCTGCATCTATTAGCAAACATAACAGCATTCAGATCCACATCTGCTGTATTCTCTAAATGTGGGAAATAAAAATGGTCTTTTAATCAGATTTAGATGAAAAGTTCTCTCTGAAATAATGATAGCCAGTTATGGATAGTCCGTAATTTGCTATTAGTTAAAATATTCCCAAACAGCACAGAGGACAAGTGATATGTGTATACACTGTTCCCAGAGAGCTCTGGTAATTGGAGTAATTTCAGCAATTTCCAGTTTTAGAGGAAGTAACTGATCCCAAGTTGTTACCTAAAGTAATTCTTACTGACAGTATTATAGGCTTGAAACATTTTGTGCTATGCCAATACCACAAACTAGCCGTGCAATTACGAATGTATTTGTCACTTCTGTATTTATGTTATTAAGACTGGTCGTTTAAAAAATGTGTGCTACTTAGGACAGTCTCTGCCTCCGTCCAAAAAAAAAAAAAAGAGAAAGGTTTGATATGTTACTAAAATCATCGAGTCAGATCTCTTCTGATATAATCTCACCAGAATTAACCAGCAAAATAGGGCTGGCTCTGATCTGAATTTGAATGGGAAACCTCTTCGTGTAATGTAAACGCTGGGGGAAGTGGTATTACTAGTTATGTAGGTGGCTTGAGTCAATAGCCCCGCATTGTTTTTATATTGCGTTGGGCTGTCGAGCACACTGACTGTGTTTTTAATAAAAATTCTATGGGACATTTTGCAGAAGAATTAGTCCAGATGTTTTAGCTGGATTTCAATTTGGCTATCCTCTGCTTATCTCTCTAGAAACAGCAAGAGTTAGGGTTGCAAAATATTTTCCATTACAATTCTTGCTTTTACAGGCTCCTAATTTCCGAACTGTGTGCTTCTGTTTGCTGAAACTTCTTGAGTTTGAACTCTGTTGTGCAGTGAAGTACAGCACTCTGTGCTATGGCTGAACAAGATCTCTTCAGCCACTTCTTTGTGTGAGAGAGGAAATTTTTACACATTCCCCAGCGTAAATTGAACCACCTTGTTGTGAACAGAGCTCTGGTAAAAATCTCCCTCCCCACAAGATGGCTGAAGCGTGAAGTTTAAAACCTGGCACAAACAAGACAATTGTGGCTGAATGATGATTAGAGCCAGGTCTGTATACCTTTCATTTCATATGTTCGTGAGCAGCAACCCCGTGGACATCACAGGACCTGTTGGTAATACAGGGTGCCACTGGATCTGACAGGACTATTAGGACCTGGCTCTGGCCAAAGGAGGTAGGAATTGCCTTTGGTTTCTGCTGCCCTGAAAATAAGTCCCATTAATAGTAATATTGCAAAGTAGTACCATGACTCTGTCTCCTACATCCCCTAGGAAGCAAGAGACAGGGGTAGTGAGAAGGAAACCACACAAAAGCCTTGTTGCATTGCCACATCAGCTTTCTGGATTTTATTACTGGAGGCAGGGTCTGGCTCCTCATCTGCTTTTCATCAAGGCTGAACCCTGTAGTACCCTTGTGTGTTTGGGCCATTTGAGGCTACCATAATAAAAACAATAATAAATAACAAATAAGAAACTGGAGTCTAAAGACATAGGGTGAACTCCATCCAGGTCCTAATGAAGTGAGTGGTAAAGTCCTGGTGGACCAGGAGAACCTGGCTGTTAGTCCAAAAGGCCAGAGGTGTCTGCAGGGCTCTGTCATGGAACACACTGAAACACACCATACTGCTGTATGATTCGTGCTCAGCAACAGTAGCTCAAAGCAGCATCAGACCATTGCTCAAAACCAGCTGCCCCACCACATTGTGTGCCCCCGCTTTCTACTCATAGCTTTGGCCCACACATTTCAGGAGATCTTATCTCCTTGAGCTTTCTTTCATCAGACTCCAACGTCTTTTGTCTTCTACCTTGTCCTTGTCTTGCAGGGAACGTGCTGAGGGCATCTCTTTGTATAAATAGTGTATGTGCCTCAGTGGCTCTTAAATATTTCCAACATTTTATTGTGGTGTGATGCAGAGAGGAAACATTTACAGCTCAACCTATATTTCACTGAATTTCCCTGCTGTTTTGTAGTGGAATGCATTTCAGAACACAGTGTGGCACTGTGTTCGAAGATGATTGTGACAACAGTCTTTGCATTGAGGTGTTGGATTTGTCTTTTGGGACTTAAGATCACTTCAGCTCAAAGGCTATTTTCACCAGCACTGTAGCAGGGAGCACCCAAGCATGGTCCAGTTCTTGCCCTGGTCTTGTGTTAGCCTGGTGACCAAATAAAAACGAAACGTGAAGTGTACTTGACAGGCTTTTCCCTTGCTGCTCAGCAGTGATCAACAGTGTGTAGCCTCCAAAATTTGGAAGATATTTGACAAGTTGAAAAACTGAAAACTAGAGGCCACACCTTTAATGCCAGTTTAGAAACATGTATAAAGCATCTGGTTACCCCTGTCTGGGAAGCTAATCCACAGAAAGCTGAAAGTATCTGGCAAAGAAACACACTTTGCCTTGGGCTTGATTTGGGGAGAGAGAAAAAAAGTAATATTTCCAGTTTTTTAATTGGCCTTTGGCAGCCATGGAGCACTGCCTTACAGGATTACTATGATTATAGGCTACAGCACGCACTGCAAATGAGGACTTTTGACTACCTGCTCAATGCCTGGTTAACGTGGGGCTGGTGAGGATGAGCACTGTGCTGACCTTGGGTAGAAATGAGGGCTACATTTGTCTCCTAGTCTTTTCAGCTATAAAATACAGACACGTTCACATTACATCAGTATGTACCGTAGTAATGTAAGTTATGTGCCATCGTATTTTAGATCCTTTTACCAAATTTCTCATTGGTAATAGCAAAAGTGAATGAAGAAGATGAGAGATTGTTAGTATATCCAGGTGGTAAATAGATATAGCCTGTGTGAAAGACGGATTTTCAGTTTGTTCCCACTTTACCAAGGCTGATTCCTTTTCTCAGCTTTTTCCATTTTAGAAGTCTGTTACTTCTGGATTTTTGCTGATACAGTATCAATGTATTTGAAGGTAATTCTACTAGGATTTAATTGCTTATGAACAGTTTCACACACTCTTTTAAAATTAATTATTTAGTACTGTAGATAGATTATTTTATTTTAGGGTTCCTGAGAAGCCAAAGGCAGGAGCTTAGCACTCAACCACTAGCTTTTGAAAGGAGTCTGTTGTTGACACAACCTGAGCTAGTTTATATGTTCTAGCTGTACAACCCGTATAAGGAAATCTGGGAGGCTGGCTAGGCATTCTCACAGAGCGTTGAACTGATTCCCTATTGAAAAGAAATTGGGCACCCAGGTCCCATCACTGTCCTGAATACTATCCCCTTAATGTGCACTTGATGAACAGTCCACATAATGAGGGCTGATTTTTCTGCTGCCCATATCAGCATCTCCCAGAGACTCCCAAGGGGAACTTGCGCAGGGGAAGATGCAAGTAAGTAAGATGAGTCTGACATGTAAAACCAGAAAAGGTTATGAAACATAGTTTAGGGCCTCTGAAAGGTTTCCTCACAGAGCAATGCAAAAGCAGCTCAGTGCGGTAGCGTAATCATAACAGTTCATTGGCCTTAAGCCACAGCTCCATGCTGTTGCAATGTGTATTTTCTACTGTTGAGACACGCCATGATAGGAAGCTCTGACATAGCCACCAAGTAACAGCAGCAGACCCATATCAAGGTCTTTCCTATTTTTGAATCTGGCGTAAAAATGGCTGGGAACAGAACTGGGAAACAGAATTGCCATAAAATACAGAAGAACAGGGGCCCGGGATGAGAGGGACCATGGCTTAGCAGAAGAGGTCTTCTTGATGAAAGGATTAATAATGGGCTACGTGTAAGGTTTGCCTCAGAGACACAAAGAGTGTCCACAAGGCACTCACTGATGAAGTACACATTCGTGTGCTGCATGCCCAATTCGTCATTATTTCAAAGCCATTTCTCCATTGTTTCTATTATAGCTCATTGTAATAGGCTTAGATGATAATTACGTATGGCATATTCATTCTTAAATTGACTCAGGGAAAGAAAAGCATTGACATATTACAGTGAGAGTATAAGGAGAGCTATGAACTCCAGGTGAGTTGGAGGGCAGTATGTATTCTTCTTGCAATTGCTAAGCCCAACACAGGTGGAAGCAGTGTCAAATCTTATTTTTATTTATTTTTTCTGGGAGGATGATTGCTAAAGTTAGTATCCCACTCAGGTAGGCAACATTTCACCTTTTGAGCAGCCCATTCTGCTTGCGTGTATTAGTTGACATCGGGAATTATTACTTGCTACTGTTTGTAGGCTGTAGTACCATGTGTTGATGGTTGCACCCAGCCTTTGATGAAGATGTCAAAATATTTAAAAAAAAAATACAGTTAACTTCTAGCTTACCCTCACTCTTATTCCACTTTGTGCAAAAGCCCAATTAAATACCACTAGCTCATACTAGGAAAGATATGAGAGCTCAAATTTGCAGCCTAGACTTAACTAGACTCCCATTTAGCGGTCATCCCAAATTCTGGGTCCAAAGCCTTTGCAGCTAAGATGGAGATCAAAAAGAAAGTTGCTGTAAAGATGCAGAAATGATTAATCTCATCTCCAGAAATAAGGACCTAATCATATTCAGGAACAATGCCTCTGTGTGCCTTCTACATATTTGGTGTACATACTAGGCTACCAGACTGTTAATCAGGGATGGTTCTGGAGCAATTGATTTACTTAAAGCATCATGACACAGATCTCTTTTAAGGCATGTGATGTTTTCCAGAGCTGTTGATTTGCTCTAATTTCTCAGTGAAATCAGATATGCAGGGACCGAGCATTAATTTCCAGCACTATATTGATGTATCTTAATCCAGGGTTTAATTAATGTTCAAATTAATCACCAAGTACTTTGTTTTTTCATTAACCCATATGTATTACGTTTTGGTAGTCCGATGGGAAGTGTTATACCTTGTTTCTCGGCAATACTGTGTATTCAGTTTTTATTGTTTGTGATAAGAACAGCTCAGCCTCATTATTATCTTAGGATTCGGGTGACACTAGGGAATGCATCACAGCAAAGCTAAAGCCTAGCTGAGAGCAATTTTAGTATTACAGGCACAATTACCATCCATTACAAATTCCAGGAATGAGCACAACCATAACTTTAATAGGTGACTATGTTGCAGCAGCATAAAAAGAAAAATGGCATCCCTCCCTCAACTCAGAAGAACAAAGAAATAAATAAAAGACTTCTAGTTGCATGCTCTGTATTAAACCCAGGCAGTCCTGAAGGCATTTGGCTCTTCAGTGGAAAGCAGCCCTGGCTCCTCGGTCTGTTGCAGTTTCACTTAATTTAGAAGACTATTTAAGGCCCTTGTCCTGCATAGTTAGAAAGAGGCACCTGTACAGAATGCTGTCAGCTTCAGTGAGTCTGCTGGGGATATCTGGGACCTGTCTGCCACAGAAGTGTCCATGTGCCAAAGTCGTGTCTTACTCTTTGCAGCCACTCTTCTTGTCCCAGAGAAAGAACAAGTGTTTGTGTGAAGGCTTGAACAGTTCTAGGCCCAGAGTATAACTGAAATTGAAAGGAATTTTCTTTTGTTGCTGTTTAAAAAGCAGCAGCTGAAGCTTAACTGAAATTGTTTGCACTTACTTTCTTTCCACAGTTCAATTATTACTGCTTTAAAGAAAGCATTTTTTAACTAGAAGTGAAACTCAGACCAAGATCCCATTTCAGGAAAGCACTTCCCTATCCAAATAGCACGAAAGTAAATTCCTGATTTTAAGCAACCGCCCAAATGCCACTGACTTTCCTTCTCTTAAGGGAATTGTTTAGGCAAGTGGATGAAACAGCTCAGAAACAAACATGAAACTGAAATCAATTTAAGTTGCCTATAACCAGAGAACAGCACAAATGCTAACTAAGGAAGAAAACAAGTGCTGAAAGTTAAACTGATCTTTTTTTTAGCAAAACTTTAAATAATGTCAAAGCTATGATTAGTATAAGAAGTATGGACATGATACTGTTCATATTCCTTTTAATATCTCCTCATATCACTCTGGTGTGCATAAAGAATACTGAGAGTAAGCTATTCAGTGAAGACTCTTGAAGTCTCTAATACCTCACTTGACAAGTGTTCTCATTTTCTTGCAACTTCAGTAATTAATCCAGCTATTGTATGAAAAGGGAAACTGTCTATACAGGTTCTAGACAACATGATTTCCATGCCTACATTTTGTAACTTTTTAATTAATTTGTGTTCTTGAAGTAACAATATTAACATAATTTGTTGCAGAGATTTAATCACATATGACACTTTAGCTGCCCAGACGTTTGTATTTGAATAACTGTATAAGGTTACTCATTAGAGCAGGATCTCCAAATATAACAGACTGGTTTTCCTTCCCAGACATCTGTCCTCTTGTCCTCGAGTAGCCTTTTGTGATTGTTCAGCAGTGTGTTGAATTTGTGGCATTATGACCATATGAAATACAAAGGCATTTCTGAAGGAATAATGGAGAAATTGCCTTCTGTGCCTGGTTTTCCAATAGAGGACCAGCAGCTCAAACATGCCTTTTCTTCCCTAAGGCATTGTGGCTGTCACTGACCCTGGGCAGGGCTTGAGTGCGCAGCGCAGCCTGGATGGGCTCAGACAAGCGGTTGTGCCAGGGCACGGCATGGGCACCAGCACTTCATGCTTCACACAAAGTATGCCCCATCCAGATGTTACCGTAGACCTTTGGCCTTAGAAGTCAAGTCTGTGGCCACCAAACACCATTCATGAACAATAAAAGAGCAGAGAGTTGATGGCTGAGACTCCTTCCCACTGCCACTGACTTACACACAGTTCTGGCCAAGTTACCTGTCTTTATACAGCTCCATTTATAAAACAGAGGTAACTGCAGCCCAAAATGTTTTACTGAACTCGGCTGAAGTATGGTGATGTGCTAACATTAGAGAACATGATTTATAATGCAATAAAAAAACTCTGCAAGTGCCTGAGGTCGTTACGATAGGCTTTCTCTGAGCAAATGATACAGAGACATGTGGTGAATTTTGATTTGGTTTTAATTTAAAGTACACCTATTCAATGAATTTTGTACAAAAGCATTTGCAGTCACTCTGGCTGTTGTGAGCGTTTACGTCTGTAAATGTGAAAGTCTAAGGCATAATTCAGTGGTGTTAATTCTCATTTCACTTCATGGGAAAAAGAAACAGAACAAGGAGTGAAGTGCCTTTTCTTTTTCTGTGTCAATAATCCAACCAGTTTAAATGTATATTTATTCTATGTTTGAAATAATGCAAACTATTCAGAATGCTATGAGAGCTATGAAAAACACAGGGCTTGGAAAACTGGCAGTTTTTGTGGTTTTGGGGTTTTAAGTAAAGTTTCACAACCAATCAGCCCAGAATAATGTCCGGTAAAGGCATTTCTGCTTGTTAGTCTATTTATTTATTTACTTTGGCATTGTGAGCCGAGGCAAGACACATTTGGAGGCAGGTCAGTGAAAATACTCCAGATCTGTCAAAGGGTCTGATCCTGCAAAGTGCTGAGGACCTGATGTTGTTGGGAAGGTGCTCAGCACCCCTCAGAGGTGGTGGTGCTCGCTCAGGAGCAGGCTGGAGTGCAGCCTGCTTACTCAGGCAGCACAGGCACTCACAGCCTTCCTGAGGAATTTGCCCAGAAAGTAAAATCAATATTGGATCCATTTGACACTTTACTTTGGCGGCCACTGGTTTCTGTGTGTCTCCTTCTCTGCTGGTGGCCCTGATCTCATCTGCCTCACTGGAGATCTACCCTTTGCTTGATATTGTGTGTCTTCCAGCAGCCTTCCCACCCCAGCGCCCAGCCTGCCCCAGTGGTGACGCCTGAACTATTAACTGAGCACTGGCAGAGACTTTGAAGGGAGCAGATGCAGTCTGTGGTTCCTTGTTCCCCTCTCCCCAAAATGTCCTAGTATGTGTCATACAATATTTTGCTCTTGGGTTTATGTCCCTGGGATATCAGGATGACTCGAGTTCAGGAAGGAAGGTCTCTCTGGGGGAATATGTTTGCTCAATGGTTCGCTCAGCTCATTCTGGGAATTTCCAGCAGGAGAGGCTCCCCTGCTCAGCTGTCACCAGGGATGCTGCTGAGGGAGGGGTGGAGGATGCCTCCAAAGAGACTTAGGTGTTCCCTGGGGAGTGCAGGCCGACCTGGAGCTCCGGGTTAGTTGCCCCACTGTGCTTCACCCCCTCTTGTCCTCTGCAGTGCTGAGGCCCCAGCACCACACGGAACCAAATGGCTGTCCCGCCAGCAGAGCCCAATGAGAGCCTCAGGCTGTGCTTCTATGTGTCGGGGCAGGGGGCCTTGCATGCAAGGTCCAAATCAGGGGTGCTCCACTCTGCAGGTTTTGTTTGTGTGCCTGCGTGTGACCGACATGTTGTGAATGTCTGCCACCAGGGGGTCTCTGGAGAGGAATAAACAGTTTTGAAAAGTAAAGGTTGCTTCCGCATCCTGCACTATCCCCCAGCCCCTGCCCCACCAGTCGAGTCCCTGCAGGCGTCCCTGCAGGCATCCCTGCGGCCATCCCTGCAGCCATAGGCCCAGGGAACAGTCGCATCCCAGTGAAGATTTGTTGTTTCCTTGCGCCAGTCACCAGCCTTGCCATCTGGCCTTGTGGCACACCCATGCACCAAGGGGCCTGGCTGTGCCGTGGCCATGGCATGGCTGTGCGATGCCAAGGTGGCAAGCACCAGCAGCCACCCTGGCTCTGGAAGATCCCAGAGGAGAAGCTGTGGCAATTTTCTGAGAGCACTGCCACCTTGTGTTAGTCCATCATGCACTGCGGTAATGCCATGTCCTGGCATGGACTGGCAGATGTGCTGTCTACGAGAGATCAAGAGACCTTTAATGGCCCAAGGTAGCTGTTTGACACTGCTGACTGCCCTCTTTAGTAGCATTGCTCTCATAGCTGCGGGAGCAGAGCCTGCCTGTGCAGCACTGTGCACAACAGTCTCACGTGTGAGCCAAGGGTGATGGGGTTGAAGCGACTGTTTCCCTTTGGATCCTGAATGTCCATAGCACCGGCTGTCCAGACAACAAAAGAAGCCTAGAATACTGTCAGCAGTCCCATTTAGTAGCTGATTGCTCTGTGCCATATAGGAAGAGAGGCCAGAGGAAATTTTTGTTGCGTTTTTTTCATTTTTAACCTGAAAGGTCAATTCTAGTTCTCCCCATCCTTTCTTTGTGCCCAAACAGATTGTTCAGAGCTGCATGCCTCCATTGCACACATTCTGCACTACATTAGTTTAATGGCACTGTCACTATGAATTGCAAACTTTCTCAGCTCCCCCCTGTGCTGGTGAAACATGGCAACATAAGGAACATCTGTTCTCTTACCCTTTGCTGGAAATGGGAAACATCATATTGCATTTTTGTTATTAGCCTTATTTGGATGCCAGTGGTTTTGTTTCTAAACACATCAAGGCAGCTGAATAACCTTAATTGAGTACTACAGAAAAAGCATGGTTTCATGCAAATACAGCTGCCAGCATAATTATTAGGACAATACTGAACTTCTATTCCTGAGATCGGTTCCAGTTCCTTGGTTTTTATATTGCTCCCTTGCTGCTGAATTTCATTATAAACATCTCCACACAAAACAATCTATAGTTAGGCAGTAAACAAGTTAAGTCCTTAATTTTTTACATTAAAAAGCCAAACAAACGTAATGATTACAATGTGCATTTGAGCCTTTATTTATACACAAAATTAATTACCTAATCTTCACTAGGAATACCTACCACAGCTAAATCTCTGTCTTACATGACTTCAAACAGTCCCTAAGATTTCTAGTGCAATTTCATTAAAGACAACAGATTCCTGCAGCTCCTATGGAAGGCAACAATATGTGTAAATGGAATCAATTAATAATTCCCAGATTTAATTATAATGGATTCATTGTTATTGCATGATCAACCACAGCATGCAACAGGCAATTAAGCAAAGCACATATATGCAATTCTCTAGTCCACCCATTATATAGAATCACTTCATTATTAAGCTTTAGGGCAAGTCAGAGACCAAGAACACAGCAAAGGCACAAAAAGTGGCAGAATCTATTCCAGCAATTTTGTCGGTGTCTTGCTGCACTGCAAGACACATGCATCTTTCATGATAGGCACACTTTAAATGAACCTTCATGAAAATATTTCACTTTTATCTTATCTCCTTTACCAGCTTACTGCAGCATTCCAGAAAACTGTTAGCCAGGTGTGTGGCTTGCTCAGTTTTTGGTAGGTTTGTTTAGATTTGGAGCGGCCTTTGGTGGAGCTTGAAAATCAGTCTTCTGGTGGGAATGGTTGGGGGGAGCTTTTTACCCTGCACATTGAATTAGGTTTTATTTTCTTTTAGACCCACAGCAGAATTCTAGGCTGCTTTGGATCGCCCATGAAGTATGTTTGGTCTAATTCCTAGGAGAGATGTGCTCATTGTCACAGAACAATTGGATCTAGTGTCACATTAGTAACAGTATCTCTTTAAGAAAGGCAGACAGTAAGACCAGCAAAGGTTTTTCAGATCAGGATTGTGTTGTATCAGCAGAACTTTTGTGGGGAAGCTTGCACAGCACGTGCTTGCCCCGTCTGGCTCAGTCTGTAGTCTTCACAACTAATAACATTTACTCCAAATTTAAAGAGGTGCAAAGGTCAGCAAGCCAAATTTAGTCTGAGGGTGTCTTTACTGAAGTCAGTACAGCTGATAAACTTGGCCTGATACTTGCTGTTGGAAAAGCTAATATGAGAACAATTCTTCAAGTGTTTCTTTTCATTTTTACAATCACAGAACAAGGCAATTTGCAGTAAATGTTGCATGCAACTCTGCTCTCAGAGTATAAGTCACAAAGGATGCTAGACTCAGTTTTTGGTTTAATGAAGAACTTTCTACCAGATTTGTGCTCATTTCTGTCTCCCCCCAGTACTACTTCTCTGAGAAACAGACTCCCTGGATACTATAACTGATCTGGTCATTTGAAGTGGGAAATCTGTACTGATGGTATGTACCATGGTAGTGGTCATATATACTTAGTTTTTGCTTCATAAGACTCATGTTCTCCTAAAGCTTTATCATATCCACTGGTATTATTGCACAGGTCTCCCAGTAAGTGTAGTGTAATTCTCAGCTAATCAATTGAACACATGCCTGAACCCCAACGCAGTCTTGCCTATGCCTCTAGCAATTAAAACAAAGGGAAAACTGCCTGTGAATTTTTGGATGAGCTGATATTAACCGGATAAAGTAGCACATGCAACTGAAAAGAGCCAAAGACTGTGAAAATGAAGAATGAGCACCGTCCTGTCAAGGGAAGATTGGTATGGCAGAGTTTATTGAAAACTTTGCTTGACCTATTTTATTCTAACAAATCTGCATTAGTAATTTTGCAGTGGTTTGTAGTTTGAGTACAGTGTGTGCTATGCTATATTTGTGATTTATTATTAGTAAACAGTCCTGAATGCACTATTTGCAGAGCCTGAGCTGAGCGTTCGTTTTCCCTGTAGTTCAGCATGGTATGTTACCCCTCATCACATGTGGAGCTCTGATGAAAAGAACACAGACCCAAGTCCTCTTGGATTTAAAGTCTGTTTTATGAATCAAAGAGTGAAACTTTAGTGCAAGAAAAGCACCCTAGTATCCAGAGACTCTAGTCTCCAAATTGTTGGAGAATCCCCATTTTTTAAATCTTTCCAAGCAGATTCATGACTTGGGGATGGATCTGAGACCCTTCCTCTCCTCTGACTGAGCCAGTTCCTGGGAGTTTGCCTGGGCTATGACTCATGTGCTTCCAGGCCAGCGTTAGCGCTTGCTGTACGTGACACCCAGGGCACCCCTGACTTCCCCAAGCCAAGCAGGGGTGATGGGAGTCTCACAGAGCAGCTCCCTGCACTGCAACAGGGCGGTACCCCAATGCCACGTGGCTCCCTTCTCCTTTGCAGCTCGCTGCAAGGGTGCCAGGCTGAGACACCGAGTGCCCCAGCAAGGGTAGCTGGCACAGCCAGCACAAGTTGCTCCATCGCAGAGTGGGGAGAGAACAGGAAACAAGTGGTGACTCACAGTCCTCACTCTCCCCACACTGCTTTTGAGGCAGCAGAGCCACGTGCAGCCTCTCACTTGGGGCTGGCTGCTTAGGCACAGGCTAGTCCTCAGTGAAATTTAGTGCATCTGGTGCTGTTCACTTCCTTTCAGTTTTTATCTAGTCTTTCTCAGCTTCCTGTTAGAAGAGACCTAACGCCAGTCAGGACAGCACAGTGCCTGCAGCCTGCTGTGAGTTTGCTGTGCAGAAACGAGTAGGAGCTAGTGGTTACAGCAAGGGTCTGTGATTCATCTAGCATATGAGTTTTGGTGCATCCTCCCTGTGCTTTTCTATGTTCTTGCTCTCCCAGGAGGTGTGATGCCGGGGATGAAGAAGAGCTGGGGCACTGAGGAACCTCAATGAAGTCTATGAAATAGATCCTGTATTTCAGCCAGAAAGGGCTATGGGAAGCAAGCAGCAAAGACGAGAAAGTAATCTGTAAAATCTGTATTCTAGTTTTTCTTCTTACTTGTCTCCCCCTTTGATTAACTTTTACTCGTGCCGATATAACCATTCACTTGAATTTTTTCAGCTTTTCTCAGGCGTGTGAACTTTTGTTTTTATAGGGTGAGCTTGTTTGCCAGGCAGGTTTTCCTCAAACTCTCCCGGTGCCAGTAATTAAGGGATTATCATAATTACCTCACTGGTGCAGATATTGAGTATTACCGCTTAGGTTGAATGTGCCCACTTTGATTTCTCTACAGTGACGCTAGGTAGGCCGTGGCTGAACTCTGCTCTAAATGAGTACAGTGTCATTAATGACAGCACTCTTACAATGGGTACTTTTGTGCTTAAGAAGCTTTCTGTACCTTAATCCAACCTGATGCAAGCTACACATACAAATGTATTACAGGTACAATTTACTTCATGGCATTAACAAAACATAAAAAGGGATTCAGACTGCACTGTGAAGTGTTTAATGAGCTGTGGGTCAGATCCTTGGACCTGGCCAAACTCCACCGGCTGCAAGTCAGAGCGTAATGCTTTCCTTCCCCTGTCCTGTGCCTGGCACTAGCCTGAGTGCTCTGCTCCTCCCAGGCTTGAGAGTTCTCATTTACACTGGACTTCAGGGGCCACGAGGAGCTGAAAAATATTGTAGACTCTTTGTGGGTCCCTTTTCTCCATGCAGCTGCAGCAGGGTTGGTGTGGCATGCTGCTGACTGCCACCATGCCGTGGTCCAGGTGCAGGGGAGGCAACAGCCAAAGCACATGCATCTGCCTCCCTGAGTGTACACAACACACCAGCAAACGTGCTCCTGTGAATCCTGTGCAGAGGCCTCACCTCGGACCAAGTGCTGGGAGGGAGTGAAGCAGCTCTGCTGAAACTACTGCTCGTGTGATTCAGCATATCCAGCATACTCGCCTTTCCAGGCCTGTTCTCAGGGACTGCTGTGCTTTCCCACATCTGGCTCTCTCATGTTTGGCCTGAAATGGCCTTTCTCCTAACAGCAGCTTTTCCATTGCACGCAGGCTCCTAAGGTGATGATAACGTTATGTTTCCCTGCAAGCTGTGTATGAGAAGCTGTGTCTTGTTTTGCATTTCATCTGTGGTAATTAAACTGGGGATGAAACCATTCAGGACCTGAATACCCTTCCACTGTGGTCCATACAAAGCTCTGACCTTCATGGGAACAAAGTCTGATCCTCCAGTTCCTTTGCAGATCATTATTCTTCGTTCTGCACTTTTGCCCTGCTTCCTTTCTAAACCAGCTATAAAAGCATTTGTACTGTAAGACAAACTGTGCCTTGTCTGCACTGGGAGAGAGCCCACACTCTGTGGGCCCACCAAGTCCTTGTTCCTCATTCACAGATGACCAGCCCAAAGCAATAACGATGGCCATAGAGAAATAATCTCTACCATTTCTACAGCCTTTGATTTTTGTTTGTCTGTCTGCCATAGAGGCTGTATGTTATGTATGCCATCTCCGCTTGCTTCCTGTTCCCGGCCAGCTGTGGATTGATGATAGCATCTTCAAGTTGTTGGACTTCCTCTTGTCTGTAATCTCTTTTGGTTTCAAAATGGCCCCTCACATTTACAGTTACCAACCACAGCAGGCAGATAGCAGCAGCTGGTAGCCAAGCAGACAACACTGAGTACATTTTAAAAACAAAAAGAGATCTGTTCTTTAGGTTATATAAGAGGATTTAGTGTTAAGATTTAGTGAAACTCAGTAATTTCTGAAATGTTTGGCAGTTATTATCTTAAACGTGCTACTTCCTGACATTTTCAAATTCACATTGGTTACAATTTGACTCAGCTGTACCTATAGGAACAATGATAGCCAGCAACACGTTTATGCCACATAGTGTATAGATTCAAAATGTAGCAGCTCAAAGAGAATTTTATACTCCATGAACTTACTTGACTTGCTTGCGATAGACTCCTTCCTATCAGACCATGCATTCCTTGCCTTAAGTGTATAGGATGCAGATCAGAAAAGCAACACATTTTCTTTAGTTAACACCTGTGCTCAAAGCAAGGCTAAACTGAGCCTAATGTAACTATCCAGTTCTTCAGAAGCAAAGCCACAGGTGATTTTGCTTCCTCTTCCTTTCCTTCTTCATTAAAATCTGGTTTCACAGGGCACAGAGCCTGACTGAGCTGCAGAGCAGATGTTTTGAAGAAAGCCCTGGCCAGAAGCCACTTTTGTGTCTTTTTCTAGTTGGTTTTGTTTTCAGATAGAGAGGGAAATGTACCTCATTATATATAGGTGTTTCTTCCAAGAGGTATGAAAAGTAAGAACAAGTCAGGAAATGCAGAATTTCTTCAGTCAGGTGCTACAGACCTCTTCAGCTGGGAGTACATCCAATGTACAATGTCCATAGCTGGAACATCCGCATGTGTCAAGATCATGAAGATAAGAGGAATCAATCAGTTTGCTGTTAGTATGCACTATTAATTTCAAGCAGTTTCTTGAAGTGATTTTTATGTCACAGTCATGCCATTCTGCTAGTGCAGTTATAATTCTACATCGTTAGCATCAGAATCTAAACCTGGGGCGGCAGTGGCAATTTTTGCTTCTGAGATTTCTTCAGCCGTTACCTATTGATGTGCCTTCAAGACATTGCAAGTTCTCACATTGCTCACTCCAGTCACAGTCCCAGATTGTAAGATATTTTACTTGTGTTTTAATGCAATAGTTTTATTTAAGGCTATTATTATCTTCTCAGTGTTTCATTGGGAAGGAAGTTGTGTTTGTCATTCAAGAATCATGGCCACAACCTGGCGATCTATATTCAGTTCATTATGTTTACCCAGACACTTTACCTTAGGCCTCAAGCCTGCAGGGTCTTAATACTTTGGGCTAAAGCCAGTTAGATGTTGGTATGATCTGTATCATGGACTGGTGGATGACGGTGGAGGGTTTATCTCCTCTAATCTGTTATCTCCTTTTATCTCTTGCTTCATTTATAAAATGGGGACTGTGTTGTAAAAGTTCCTTTATCAACTGCCTCTAGGGTTGTTTGAGCAGCTTTGGTCCCAACCATCTTCTGCTGAAACCCTTATACCTTCTGGGCTTGATCCAAAATCCAATCAGGACAAATCAGGCCAAACTCTCTCAGGCTTTGGGGAGAGGCTGGAAAAGATTATGCTGTGCAAGTCAGATGGCCAAAATGTCTTCAGACTGCCGCAGAGCTATCTAGCAGCTGTAGCTGGATCTCCTGACGCAAAGTGCTTGCAGCATAGCCAGGATCCCTGGCTGAGGATATGTGATTCATCCTGTGCAACTCTAACCTATCTCCTCTTTTTTGACTCTAAGAGCCAGGATGCAGATTTTATGTCCTACGACACATTTTGCATCAGTAGGTGCCTCTTGTCTGATGCTGTCTTCCGACATAATAGCTCCTGCATCCATTTCAGCTGGTTTTGCAGAGCAGCCCACCCAGCGGGGAGGACTCTCGGCCAGGCCGGTGTGTGTGGTGACCACACACCACTCACGTGAAGCAAGGCTGGCTACTCCAATGCAGAGCACCACAATGACACTCACCTCCCCAGCAGGCTGCTGAGTGGCCTTTACCGCTGTGCCCTCCATCCTTAGACCTTTTGTAGAGTCTGTGCATCAGGAGAGTACTCCAGGAGACGAAAGGCCAATGCCTGAGCTGCTGTGCCTTGCCACAGCAGCAAGGAGATCGATGAGGTATTGTTAGCATGGGTGTCACAGCCACTATCTCCTCTGTCTAGCCTTTAGTAAACACCCTGCATGTTACACAGTCATTTTGTCTCCTGGCTTTACAGAATCCACTGACTGTCCAGGAAGCACCACAGCCAGGAGTGGCCAGCAGCTGCCTTTGAGTACATCTGGGTTTTGTTTTTCAAAGGATTGTTTCCCCCCACCCCCCTAAACTCAGGACAGGGAGATGCCAACCAAAAGGGAAGGAGCCAGTGGACAGAGAGCTCAGCCTTGTCTCATTGGGCTGACACATGCACTCCCTCTGCCCCCACCTGATCTTTGTGACCTGCTGATGCAGAAATCAAATTGTCATTGGCAACAACCCATGTTGGCCTGAAAGCCACAGATAGGCTTCTGAGAAAGCCTGACGTAATTTTTCATTCTCATTTCCAAGTCTAGAGGGAAGATACCCCCCATATGCCTCCTCCCTCCCCTTGGTTCAATGATTTCAATTTCCACGTAGTAGGTGGTGGTGGACATGATATATGTGCTTGAATGGACACATTTAGATGTGAGCTGGGGAAGAGCTGGTCTCCTCTCCAGGATGCCTCATCTTTTTTTCCCCATTGAGATTGTACATATGCACAGCACTGACTTTTCAGAGATGCTGAACCAATGGGAGCTGTAAAACCTCAGCTTGCATTTCATCCCATATGTACTTTGGTCACCACTGAATATTGCATCAGAGAAATATTTAATAGTAGGGAAAGAAAGAATACCCCTTCTTTGATATGAGCAATGTATTCTCAAGGGCTCAAATCTGATATCTTTGCTTAAGCTAAACAGTGCTGTATTATGTTATGTTATCAAAGGCTGAATACTGATTTTTACCAAACTGGTTTAAGTTCAGCCTTTATCTACTGACTTCAAGGAAGGCAATCTGTATTTATCCCATTGATGGAGAGTTGCAAAGCTATCATGGCTTCACACTTCCAAAGCCATTACATTTAATTTCATCAATATGAACTGAACACGCAAGTAATGTAGGAACGCTAACAAATAGGGAAAGTCTGCCCTGAAAGCCCAGCAAGACCTGCCCTTATCAGCCCAGGACATATAAATCACTTTCTTTTCCAGCTCATTTAACCTTTGCCAGTGGCTTTATGCCTCAGTTTGCTCCATTTCCAAAAATATGTCCGGTTCCTGTCTTGATGCATGGCTAAGGCTCTCTTCTATCGCTGACTCTGTCAACTGAGTAGTATCCCAGCCCCTCATAATTGTGTAATTCTGTCTCAGTTTAAATATATTATTCCCCTTTTGCTTTCAAATGAGTTGTCTCAGAAACAGCACTGGCACCACGAGGTCCCTTTAGCTTTCTGGTTTCTGTGTGCCTTTCCTAGAGGAGCTCTAACTTTTTACTAATTTTTATCTCCCTTACACTCCCTACCATCACACGTGCAGCTGCTGTTAGAGTCCACAGTACACACACGCAAGAGGGAAGAAGAGACTCAGTTGCTCTTTAACGTGAAAAACTCAGAGCTCAGTTTAGTGACTGGTGCCAACACTGAGAGAAACTGCAGAGATGCCGGCTCAGCCGCACGAGTTGGTGCATGCTGTGGATGCGGGGCACCCATGGGCTCCTGCAGCTCATACCCCTGCTGTGGTTGAGGTTTGAGATTGAAATGTGGCAGAGGCTCTGCCACTGCTGTCATGTTTGTTCTTTGGTGGCAGCTGAGAACTCTGAGCTGGAGCTCAGAAGGGTCCGAAGTACATTTGATGGAAACTGCAGGAGGGGGAGCAACCGGAGAAAAGGGTCTGTGACCAAAGCGACTTCTGAGACAGGCTGCTGGCATTGACACTGTAACAACAGCTTGTCTGAGCTAGGCTGGTTTAGGGGTGTGAATGTTTCAGCATTAAGCTCTTAAAGGGACTAATTACTGTTAAACCAGCCAGATTGTTGAAAATTAAATCCACACGCTGTATGTAGTGATGTTACCTCCATAAGGAGATAACCTATGTCATGCTGAGTCTCAGGTTTGCTGTGAGTGGGACACAATGCTACTGTATAGTCTCCGCACGTGCATGGTGGGGAGGGCAGAGCAGTGCATTCCTCCTGGTGTTTATTCTTGCATAGGAAGTGTGACAAGAAGCTATGATTACTACTAATGTGTTTTAAATGGAGCCCGGTGTGCCTTAGGTGATTAGTGCACATATTCCAGCACAGTGGGCTGTACAGAGTAGATGGCATTATGTAGAGTGCAATTATGCAGATACGTAGTGTTTTCATAATGAGTTGCTGTTCTGGAAGACATTGTATAAATCTCTGGATTTGCTGCAAAAATGTCCATTTTTGCTGTCACTGCCAGCTTGCCAGACTGTTTTGTCGTCTGCTCAAAGCTTGTTAGGGCTTTGGAGTGCTGTGCAGGAAAATCTCTCGGTGAGATGTGTGTTGTGAATTACAGCCCTGACAACTATCACAGGGTACATGCTGAGGTGTAGCATTAATATTTATCTGGGAACAGATGTCCTGGCTATTAGCCAGGGCACAACCTTGTTATGTTAGATGTTGGGGGGAAAAAAGTGGTCCCTGTCCCTAAGAATTCAGTCTTTATAAAGCAACTGTTAAAAATAGTTAATATTTTAAACACATGAATGATTTAAAGGAATAAGAAAAATATGGATGGAGGGTAATGCTGTAATACCATTTTTCCCATGAACTGAGTGAAACATTTCCAGCCAATGGCTGATTTACATATTTACATTAGCTGGGTTTTAAGTATCCTTTTTTATTCCAACTTTTTAAGCAGATAATCCTTAGCTATGAAATAATCTTGTTTTGCTTACACACTGATAAAGATGTTAAGTAAGAATTCTTAAAAGATTTTCCTGCTCTGTAGAGACATGGGGATGTAGCAACACCATATTTAAATATATTCTTTCCTCTTCCTGGTAGGATTTCTAATTCCAGTGGAGCATGACAACATCTTCTTCTGCTTTGATAATGTCATGCATGCATGCGCCTGCCGTTAGTTGCAGGACAATGACTTCGGACCAGACACAAATGGGCAACAACTGGCAAAGCCAACATCAGACTCTATTTATGTTCATAATAGCTTTCCTCTGTGCTTTGTGTGCTCCTTCCGGTGGAGGAGGTAATTCCAGCTTTGGACGAGTTTGCAGCTGATCACCTGCTTGGATTGGCTTTTGAGGTCATGGTGTACTGCAGGGGTAGATTATGTATGGATTCTCACAGTGCCATTTGCAGAGGTGAGCAATAGCTGCCTTGGCAGAGGTTTGACACTCCTGAAGTGCTATGGTGGTTCCTATGCCAAGTCCTTGTGATGAGCATCCAAGGGTTAAACTACACATTTTTCTCATCCTATCTTTTCTTTGCATGTGCAGCAAGACAAAGCTTGCCTCACTATTTGCTTTTATAAATGAAGATATCTTCTGGCAGGGCACCACTGAGGACCTCACAAGAACACCGCTTGAAACGATACACACCTACTGACTGTGAGAAGCCAGAGACGGATGGGCATTAAAACATGCTCCCAGCACGTATGTAGACATGGTCTTTACATCTTAGTATCAGCACAGGGGAATGTGGAGGTGCTTACTAGAAACCTGCTGAGAGTGTACCATTTCTATGAGCAACGGACTTTAACATTCAGAATTAGAGGCCAGACAAGAAATTAACTCTTTATAATGATTATCTGTGGAACATGTGGATGGGGAAAAAATTTGCCTAGATCCCATGAGGCTCAATCATTCACTCTGATTACTGGTGAGGAGAGAGTGAGAAAAATCCTTCCCTGACCTCTTCCTTTTCCATCAAGAATGAGAGGTGAGAGAAATAACAGCCTTGCTTTGATTCGCCAGATTAGTTCACCTTCCCCAGAAGAAGGAAAGTGCCATTTCAAAGGTTGTAGCCCTAGTAAGGAAGCTCCAGTAGTTCTTCCCCCAGGCAAACAGTGGGCTTTGCATATCAACATTGATGACCATCCAACAGAAAGCATAGAGAGCAGAGGCTTGACTCATCACCATGGGTGCAAGAACTGTTCTTTGAACCCACTGCACTCATGGGAACAGCTTTCTTGGAGCGGTGATTCATCACTGGGGAAGTCCAGGATGAGGTATGGACACCACCTTCCCAAAAAGCACAGCTGTGATCTCTTACGTGGACTCCTCCCCTGACTGTCATAGCACTGAAAATGACTTGCTGCTTCTGGGAATGAGCCACGTGGTGCAGATCTCAGGGACTTGTCTCCTCACTATCAGTTCTGAATTACTAAGACTGGGCCACTACATGTAGTGCCCCCTCAGAATGGGGTCTTTGCCAATAAGGGCTTGCAGACAGTTTAATGGGTCTTTCTCAGAAGCCAAAAAAGATTGCGTGGGATTTCTGGAAAGACCTAAGGTTTTTGTCTTTTTCACACCTTGCAGAAATCTGATGTACATTTAATCCACCTAGTTCAGGAGTGTGACGCACTCTGTGGCCTAACCTTGGTTACACAAGGTGACAGCACCAGAAAATTGGTCCATCACTTCTCATCAACAGTTCTGCTACAAATAAAGCAAAAAATTTTGTGGAAATTCTGATAACCCACAAAGATTTTTGGAGGGAGCACAGGTAAACCTCAGAGATGGACACCAGCCCTGGAAAGAACCACAAAAAAACAAAAAAGGTCAGAAAGAAACAGTGAAGGTGAGGAAACATGGGACAATATGTGTGTCTCGGGAGGAAAAAGTTTTGTAGCACGGAAGAGTCAACTTTCAAGTGATGGACAGTCCCAGAAAGTGACTTTGAGCTTTCAGCACCTTCTTCATCAGTTGTAGTGAAGTTTGAAGGACAGGGAAGAGAGGAGGAGCATGTAAGACTAAGGATGGAAAATTCAAATTAATGGTACAGAGGGGCATAAATCCAGAATGAAGAGGGTAAAGAGTACCTGGAGGTCAAATAAATAACAGATCAGAAAGAATAAGTCTTGAGAGAGCACAAGTATTAGGGGAAGCACAAGGACTGTTGAAGGATGCAACTCAGGGCAGCTTGCAGGGCTCTAAGTACAGAAAAACATACTTGGCTCCAGAAATTTCTAATCTGGAGATGGCTGGCAGCTGGGAGAGGACTCAGGGGAAATACTGTATGTGCTTACCCTGTGCTCATACTTTTCCCCAGGCATTTTCCTTTTGCCTGCTGTTAGAGACAGGAGCTAGATGGACCTTTGGCCTGGCCCACTGTGGCTGCTCTTATGTTCTTCTGCTCTCGTGTTGTGAAAGAGTTGGAGTCCTTGTGGTAAGTCTTGCGTTCTTTAGCACAAGCTGCAGGACAAACCGCGCTTATCACAGCACCATTGCTGAGTCAGGCATAGAAGGGATCTTGCTGACATTCCTCATTGCTTTGCGCACAACGTGCTGAACATATTGTGAGGGGAAGACTGTGTTTCCCAAAAACAACTGGGCTTTTCACCAAGATGACTCTTACGAAGGTACAGCAAATTGCTGCTAGTGTTTCTGTCTCCTGCAGCTGGGCTGCTCCAGCTCCAGGCGATGGAAGGGTGGCAGCAGCAGCTTTCTGTCTAACAGCTTTTGTTGCTGTTTCAGTTTAGCGGCCGGGCTGTTGGGTTGCTGGGGCTGGCTGGGGGGCCTCTCCTGGGGCATCCCTCTTGCCTCCAGCCCACTGCAGCCAGGTAGCCTCCATGCCTCGAGCTGGCACCCACAATGTGATTCTGAGGCTGCTTTTATTCCCTGAGGGGATGGAGGAGTTAGTGGATCCAGTCGTTCCTCTCTCTCTGCTAGCATCTTGGCGGCTGGTGACAGGAGAGTTTTCTGAGCCTCCCCTCTGGACCTTTTGTCTGCCTCACTCCTCTCCCACTTGTTTGGCTTGGTACGCCTGGCTCTCTTGAGGTTGTAATTATCTCCCATGAGTAGTACTATCCTGGTTTTGCCTATCAGGGCTGACATTACCAGGAGGGATCTCCATTTTTCCAAGAATACTGTCGTGCTTTTTAAAAATCAGCATCTCCCAAGGAGGTGTAGGTATTGTTAGAATCTCCTGACAGCTGCATTTACCTTCTTTCTGCTTTCTGCTTTTCCTTGTTTATTCATTCCCATGGTGAGAATGACAATATTTTTATCTATTAACAGGTAGGAAGAAACGGAATCTGCTTCCAGAGTAAATAGGAGGACAGGGAGGGTCACAGCATTGTTTATACACATATACAGTAATTTCTTGCTCAGTATATGCATACATATGCACATGAACTACATATATCAACAGTACATTTTTTTCTAAGGTCAATGTTTTTCTCTGCAAAGCCCGGACCCCACTTAAGGGAGAAACAAGCCTTGCCAATAACTGGATCCAATTTATAAGAAACTAGGTGGAAATAATGAGGAAATGAGAAAAATAAGCTTTTGATGAAATAATTAATGACTAGTTGTGACACAATCTCACAGCAGCAATCCAAGGCTCAGGGAGATCAGAGGAGTCCATCCACTGCCAGACAATGCTTACCATGCAAAGCCAAGTAGCCTCCTGTTTGCAATTTAAAATCATAACCATATACATGAACTGCAGTTGGTCGCGGCTTGTTTGTTTTAGGTTCTCTCCTAACAAAGTAACAGCACTCCCTTCGTGTTGCATCTGAAGGAGGAATGGACGAGTGGGTTCCAATCAGTTTTGTAGCATGTAAAACAGGTCCAGCTCTAAAGCAGCTAAAGCCAGGCAATGAACGTTTCAACATGTGTGAATCATTCTACTGCCACCAAACTGAACAGAGCTCTGCTGCTCACAGATCTGGTCCAACAGACTGAAACCAGTGATTCTTAGCTGGGGGTGTCTGGAGAAGGGAGGGGCTTCTGAAGAGTCTGCTGCAAAAGGTGCAAAGGAAAAACAAATCTTTTGTCAGCAGACTTGCGTTTGCTATCACCAAGTCCTTGCCCCCATCAGTGATATTTTTATGAACCCACAAGTGGACAAAGTTGAAAAACACTCGGCCTGATATATTTTTTGCAGAAGGCTCAATTCTGCCCTCAGAGACAACGTTCCTTATGTCCACTCTGCAGAGCTGTGAGTAAGCTTGTGGCAGTGGGCTGATTCACCTCAGGAGTCACTTATGAAGTTATTAATCTCCCCATTGTCCCCACTCACCTGATTCTGCTCATACTGCAGCATGGTCTCTGCTGTGCAAACTGGATTGCTCTGCCTGAAAGCAAATGGGCAGAGGCGCTCCAGGAGCACACCAAATGGGCTCTGGCTGCTAGTGGGGGTGTTCAGTCCACATGGCCAGGCTACAGCTAGTCTGAAACCCCTGAAATCACTGTGATACAGACACAAGGATGACCATATCATGTATTCCACAGCACAATCTGCTGCTTTGCAAGGCATTACCTGTCAGTGCCAGCAGAGACACTGCCACCATCCTTCACTCTGCTCCCAAGTCAAAGGCAGGCTGATTGCAGAGATGCGGAGCCACTGGGTTCGCTCTTTTCACTGGGCTGCTCCACACATCTACCGTCCCAAGCAGATTGGTGGGGGAAGGTGTGATGGCAGACAGTCCACTCCTAATCGCTTCCACAGCTCCTGTTTCCAGCTTGGTCAAGGCACTGCTGAGTCATTTTCGTGCAGAATGAGTTATGGCTGTGTTTAAAACCTCTTTATTACCCTTCAGTAATCCAGAGCCCAATCTTGCGTTTTTAATGTTGCTCTTCTAAAGGGCAGATTTATATGTAAAACACTTTACACTTTGGTTTCCTCCTAAATAATAACTAACGTTGTTCTTCTGAGTGCTTTATGACATTAGCTAACTAGTCCTGACAACACTCTGGTTTTCCATATGCACAGCAGAAATCTTGGATGAGCTTCTTAAGTCTGGTGTTTTCAATTCTCATGATTTTATTGTGAGTCTAGGGTGGGCTTTTTCTTCAAGTCTTAGCTCCTGGAAGCATAGAATCACATGACTCTCTCACTTTTCATTTTTTTAAACAATAAATTCCTAATTCTTACAGTTGCAGGGAGAAGCCTGAAAATGTGATCCAAATGTACTGCAAGGCTCAGAAATGCCAAGCAACAAGAAGCCAAACCATGTTGCCATTTTTAAATCTCTAAAGTTTTAAGGAAATCTAAGCATGCTCTGGGTCTTCACCCATGTTTTCTGAGTGTGGAGGGGCTTGGCAGTAAATAAAGCTTCGCATTACAAAGATGCAAAGGCAAATAAAGTCTTCAGGGATGCTAATATTCTCCATCTACCCTCTCTTTCTTTCTTGTTTCTGATTCTTGTCCTGCATGTGCTTTGCTTTCCACATTGTGAGTAGTCACGTTCCTCACAGTGGTAAAGAAAAGCACACAAATAAATCTTTGCTGGAACAGAGCAAATTTTAAATCAAATCAAATCCAAATTTTACAAACAAATAAGATCAAGGTTTTAAACTCTTCCATCTGCTAACTGTGTGCTTGTAGAGTGCAACGTGCAGCAGGCCAGGCCATATAGTTTGTGACTCTCAAGGCTACTGACACACAACAACCATTACTGCTATTGATGCTACTCCTACTAATAATAAAATAGAATTGTTAATTTTTAAGTACAATTTGTAATTGTGATCATCTGCTTAGAAAGGTGCAGGAAAGTGTGTAGTAGGCTTTTCTTGCACTGTGGCGCTGCAAACCAGCCGTTTCCACATTGTGAAAGGAGTTGGACAACAGAAAGTGATCAACTGACTGATTTTGTGTCACAGATTTTATGTTTCTTCTGCTTCCTTATTGGTTTTATACTGACCCATTTAATTTCTCCCATTATTTCCTGCTGACATAGTCACAGATCAGAGACTGTAGCTGGCTGACTATGGGACCGCAGTTTAGATTTGTCTCACTAGGTTTTTAGGCCTGTATAATACTTGCTACTCTAAAAGCGCTATTGCTATTTCATTTATACATTGTGCATGGAAATGTAATACTTTTTAATTACTCTATGCATGTATTTATTCTTTAGCTATGAGAAAATCGCTGTTAGGCTTTAAAGTCCAGAGCTTCCCTGAAGGAAATATTTCCCAGCCTGCTAGATCTTAGTGATACAAGATCGTCTTGATATTTATTATAAAGCATACTTTTCTTCATTTTCTCCCATGGCTTCCAGAGAAATATTTCTGTGGCTCCCTGAACAAATCCCTTGTCCCTCTGAGTTGGGTAGTTGCCTCCTTCTCACTTCTGCTCAGCCGAACAGTATCTTCTTCTCCTTTATGCATTTTAATCATGCTTGCTGCTTTTTAAGCCATTCGCCTTGTTTGGTCACACATTTATATACTAAGTAGAAAAAAAAGTATTCCAGGTAAAATCAAAAGAAGCAGTGGTTTCCATCTTGTGGTGCACAGTTAATATATTACCGCACCTTCACATGTCAGACTGCCAGCAGAAGCCACGGAGAAGCTGTGCCAGCTGCATGGAGCTCTGCCATAATCGGTCTGTCGTAAGAGCTGATGGGAGGGCCAATTGCTTGTTTCAAGTGTTGACCACAAACTCATTTAGACAGGTTTTGTCTAGGAATCTAGGGATTCCTGTATTGTGATCTTCCTGGGTCCAATTCTCTGCCCACTTCCCTTAGAATAAATGCGCATGAGTAAGGTTGCTTTAATTTTGCCAATCTTTGTTTTTGTTTCAATTTGGAGTGTTCAAAGGCAGACAACCCTGGTTTACGTTTGCTCTTGTCAAAGGCAGTCCGTGCTATGGGCAGAGCAGAGCGAGAACAACACAGGGTGCTTTTGACAGTCCCCTTCAGAAATACTAACAGAGAGCAAAAATGTAAGAGAGCAACCACAGCATCTAAGGGGAACTTTTCCAAACACAGGAGCAGAGGCATTCTTGAAAGAGAAGAGCCTTAATATGTGAGTAAAAATTGATGACTGATTCTAAAATGACTGTACTGATACTTTACACTGAGGAAATTGACCAAGACTCCAGCTGATGAATTTGCTCATATCAAACAAGTGAATTACTATCATGCATATGAGCACTACCAACGGGTCCTTCCCCAGCAGGGAGCTGACTTCCTGCTAGAGCCCTTCCTCTCCACTTCCAACAGTAACAGCTCTGCTTCCAAGAGGGAAAGAGTCGCTGTTGAGCTGAGCTGTGGCATTGGTGCAGCTGCCTGGTGGTGGTGTGATTGGGTGCCTTGGCAGTGCCTTTGCAAAGTCAGTCTCTAAGCAGGAAGCAGATGAATATGCTTTCTTGGACAACCCAAGGCAAGGAGAGAGTAAATTTATATAGGGATTGTTTAACATTAAAATTAGATATCTAATCAGATGGGCATTTTTTAACATGCATTCTAGCATAGAAGGAAAGATGAGATATTAAGTCAAAAGGCTGTGGTTACATTGTATGGGCTGATAACAAACTTATGAACCAAGAGATACATGTTTATATGCATCAGATGACTGATTGCTCATTTTTCTATTTGTATGTTCAGTAAGGGATAGGCAGATTGAAAAACCATGGAAATGTTCTTCTCCAGACCCAGACAAGCACTCAGTCTTTCAAGATGGAAATAAAAAGGGGAAGGCTCAGCTGGAGACAGGGCTGGTGTTTAGCTGCCTATATTTTGGCAGCTTCCTAACTTTAGGCCTCAGTTGCCTATATAAAATGGGGGATAATGGCACTTCTGTACTTCACAGCGTTTCTAAAGAGAACTACATTAAGGGGTATGAGATGCATGCATAGTCTAGTAAAGGAGGTGGTTTGTATATACAAGGTAAACAGCTAACTCAATACTGTAATGATTCCAGGAAATATTTTGTATGGGAAAGGGACACAAACAGTACTGATTCAACAGGCTGTGCTTCTCTGTGTCGTTCCTTCATAGGTTTATCAGGCAACTTTGGTTTGTTTTCCCCTCTCCAGGCTTTCAGAGGTTGATTCCTGTTGTGATGATTTAACACACACCTTACAATATAGCAACTCAAGACAGTGGATTGAAAGGCTTACGTTGGTGATTCTGCAACAAATGCATGAAGTGCCAAATGTGCTTCCTGCATTATGCTGGGATAGCTGGTCAAAGGCATCTTAGTGAAAGACAAGGACAGCTCAAAGTTGTACCTGGGCATGAGTTTGATCCGCTGTGTTTCATGTGCTTTTGTTTACGGCAGAGGCAGTTTGTTTCACTTAGAGCTTTACTCCTCCTCCAACTATTGAAGCAGTTTAAATAAGCTGCACTCCAGTATTTGGACATTGACCTGCTTTTTACTTGTTTGTTTAGTGAAACTGCCGCATAACTGACCCAGCAGAGTCAGGAGTTATAAACAAACTTTGACTGCAGAGTGTGTGTTTAGTTCAGCTTTCACCTTGACACAAAGCCTTTGCTTTCTGGAGGAGCAGAGACACTCTTCCATAGTACATCAGCACAGTGCACACCAACTCCCTTCCAGTAAAACACTACTAGAAAAAGGCAGCAAAAAAACTTGGTTTGCAGGGTTTTTTTTAAAATAGAGCATGTGATTAACTTACAATCTATTTATGTTAATTCATTTCAGTATTAGGCTTCTTCATACCTTTGTGATATATAAAGCTGCAGTGAAGAGATTGGCCTATGATGTCATTTATGTCACTGTAAATCCAAAGTAACTCACTTGAAAAAAGTACTTACAGTAGGTCCCCATCAGTGTCCCTAATAATTAATTTGTTCTACAGTAGGTTTTTGGTCTTTACACATGAGATTGCAAGTCGTCTTGTTTGTAACATGATTTTTTTTTGAGGCGGTATTATTTGCTAAGGCTGTAAATACGTCCAAATATTTTAATCCGTCTAAATATTCTACAATATAAATTCTGTTCTATTGAATATTTTAATCTGAACAGACAGCACCTGCCTTGAAAATGTAACATAAAGTTTATAATCTGTAGTTTAAACTATTAAAAGCAGTCCAACTAAAGTCGGACAAGAAAATAGTTATGGTATCAGTCCTGTGGTCTGTGGCAAATAAGTGGCAACTGTAACTGAATGACTAATATCAATACCAGGAAATGACCACCATCAACTGTACAAAGTTAGCAAAGCCTTTCAGAAATAAGTCTTTCAGGAACTTGTGGAAGCTTCTTGTGATTTGGGGGAGATTTCAGTGGTGAGATGTCTGCTTGGACAAATAGACAAATCTTTGAAACTATATGTTTGCACCAGTAAATTCATACAGATACGTTTTTCCTAAAGGGATTCCCTGCAGGGGAGCTATTACACGTCTTCTAGCCTGAAACTTGAGCTGACCGGAGAATGGAAATTGTGTTTCACAGATGATTTTGAGATTTTGAAATTTGTTTTCGTTCCAATTCAGAACAAAACCTCAAGATGTTGAAATTCTCCACAAAGGAAAATTCCACAAAAATAAATAGTTTTGGCTTATTTAGGTAATTGTACTTTTTAAAAATGCATATATTATATAAAATCAAAAATCTAAATGTTTTATTCCAAAAATTGTTGGCATTTTTTTCATTAAAAAAAAAAGTTGGTAAATACAATAGTTTGACAAAGCCTTTTGATTGTGACAAAATGACATTTTTAAGGAAAGCTACTCCGTTAAATATTTTTCCATCTGAAGTTCATTAGAGTTCCTATTGCCACGTTATCCAGACCTTTTGCTGTAATGCAAAAACTCTACAGATAGTCTAGCACCAGAACCATGGTCTATAATGCTGCTGCTTGTGGTCTTCTTATTGCATGTTTGTGCTATGGCAAGACCTAGAAGGTCCGCACAGATGTCTCTTTCTCTTTGGCAAGGTGTTAGCGGGAAGAAAAGAGCATTCTTTCTGAAGAGAGCTTTCAAGGTGTGAGAGAATTGGCTTCAAGTTGCTCCTGCTTCCACTAAGCCCCCTAACATAAGGAATCCTCTCCCTGGAAGGGGAGCAAGCAACCAAATCAGCAATCTATAGCAACACTGGCTCCTTCCATTGAAAGGAAATGACCCACATGAGGAAATGTGCTCCTTCTTCATCATTAACAGGGAAAAGTCCATGGTGAACAGACTCTAGGTCACTTTAACAAATAGCAGTGTCAGTAGCCTGTATCCAAGAGCTCAAAAGAAGCAGGGGTGATGTGCTTTCAGTGCCTCTGCTGAATTTTGGAAGACTTGTGCTGTTCTGTCTGAACAGAAGGGAGTTTCATTCTTCATCCATGTCCAAGTATGAATGATTTGACACCATGAACAGATAGAGGATGTATCTCCAACTGAAGACTACACAAAGAGGAGCTTTAGATACTACAATATACATTGGCCATACTGCATTGCATCAGTACAGCGGCATGGGAGAAAGAAGCAATGAGGATTGCACTGTATTCAGCGAAAAGGCAGTGAAGGCAAATACCCACTCATACTGGCTGCCCTCCTCCCACCCATCCTTAGGGGCATGGACAAAATGGATGGAAATAAAAGACTTTACTGGTGCTGCTGCCTCTTTGCTGCTGATAAGCCAAATATATTTGGTGTGTGTCACGGGCAATGACAGTGGAAGGTGATGAGGTTATTGGATGGCAAACCTGGTTACCCAGGTCTAGTGAGATTCTTGCCCTGCATGCTGTGCCCAAGGAGAGGAGCGGCATTTTTGTCCTTATTGTATGTATACAAAGCCAGCATGTTGTCTGCAAGTGGGACGTTTGGGCTTGGAGTGTAATTCTAGAGTATGTTTTTCTCCTTGGGATATTTCTGAACTGCAGTTAGCATGCTCACCACTAGAAAGTGACATGTAGGAGCCACCCTCTCTTGTTGAAAACTTGGTAGAACGTCTGTACAATATTATGGTTACCAAACTATGTCTAAACCTAATTGGTTGCATGTGGGATTGATTGCTTTAATATAAAGAACTGAATGCACTGAAGACCTGCCAGAGGTTGTGGAAAAGATCAAAGAAGGTCAGATAAAAGGCCAAATGTAGCTTTAGAGACAGCAATTGTAATTGCAGCACTTCAGTGGAAGGGCTCCTGCCAGCTCTGAGCTGTGGCTGTGATATTTAGTTGGCTGCGTGGAGATAGGCTTTGACAGGGCCCGCACTTAACAGCCGTGTCTATCTTTTCATGGAAACATTACGGTCCAGGCAGCTGCATGGAGCAATCGGAGCCAATAATTCAGTGTAAAGAGCTCAAAATGTTTAAATCCTCTGGGAAATAAAAATCTCTCTCGAGAAATTTATAAATTAAATGTCTTAACCAATTGTCAGAAACTCCGTAAAAGCCTCAGGAAAGAGGCACCAACCTTCCTGGTAAAACTGCCACCCTCTCATTTCCCCAAAGACTGTAACCGCTGCAGAGCTGTTACCATCATGTTGTGCCCCTACACAACAACCCCACTTGAAGGCTGGGAATTCACTGTGTTGCAAAGAGAAACCATTACACTTCAAAAACAAGCCCCCAGAGTGCTGAGCCCTTGGGGCCTTGCACAGGACCTCGCTTACCTTTGGAGCCTGCTAGCACATGACTGCATGGTGCAGTTCCATGGCACTGCTCTGTCAGGTGTAGATCCATTTGGGGAACAGACTCAGTGGAATCCTGATAGAATACTTAAGTTAATATGAGATAGATTTCTAAGCCCCAAAAATGCCGTGAACTTACTTTTGCATCAGCTAATTCTATCAGCTGTTCTTCTTGGTTTGCTGCCATTTCAAAGCATGTAAAACAGCTCTGCTCATTGTTCAAAAGCAGTGAGTGTCACTGAGTCTGGAACAAGGATGGTTTCAGTGTTTCAGAGCTTCAGCACATGTCATGAAGGAAAAGCAAAGCCTCAGCCCCTGCCAGGGGCACAGCCAGGAGAAGCTGCCCTCTCTGCAGGGCTACACATTACCTGGCCAAGGGCTTATACAAGATCCAATAAGCTTTTGTGAGGCTCAATCTGTCCAGTGAGAGATGCAAGATAGAGCTTATTAGACAACACAAGATGTTGCCATTAGGCACACACAAGGCAAGGGATCAACTCCCACACTTGGACTTACTCTCCATTTAAATTTTTGCGACCATAGCTAGTATGATCAGGAAAGAGAAGGGTAGCACATCTCTAAGCAACATCACTTTGCTGGCAAGAAGCCTTGTGTAAATAGGCGAGTCTCCTCCTTGGTGTTGTGCACCCCGCTGGCAGACTGGGGACGGTCACACAGAAGCCCTATCCAGCTTGGCATGCTGAGTCTGCACTTTCCAGGTTGACAACTTCAAGCTTGTCAGAGTGTCCCTAGTCAGGATGAAGCAAGGAAGAGGGGCCACACTGAAAACTGGAGTGGCACTGGGCACCCTCTTAAGGGAGGTTGCCTGCATATCTACTTCCATCTCATCAGCAGTTACTTGTGAGGATGCAAAGAGGCAAGGGCAAGGTACAAAAGCAGAATCTTGCCAGATGTCAGGTTTGATCTGCACCAGATTTTCAAAGGCTTTTGAGACTCTTCCCTCCCATCTGCACAAAGGGCTCTGTGCCTGGCCCTGGACAGTTTAGGACTGGTTCTTCCCTGATGCGCTCTGGGTGAATTATCCTCTCCTGTTACATGTACAAGGAACTCTTGAGATATGCCTAAACACAAGCCCTGTAATTATGGTGCATGTGTTAGCAAATTAGACCAAACTGAGCCAAAGGGCCTTACCAAGGTATTAGATGACGCTGCGTTGCATGCTTGCTTTCTGCGTCTGCCTGGTTGGAGAGGACACTGCCACAAGGTGAAAAGCTTGGCGGAGTGCAGCAAGGGCAGCTGGCTGGTCATAGTGTCTACACCCCTGCCCAAAGCCCCTTGAGGTTTAGGGAGATGAAGGTTGGATGGACTAAGTTCGTTTAAACACAAGCACCCCTGACGGAATTTAGAGCCTTTTAGTTCCTCAAATAACAGTGTATATTTAGACACCTGTAAAAGGGCTATGCCCACTTGGCACTGACCAGCCTGCTGCGGCTCGTTAAGGGCCTGCCTGGACTCCCAGCAGAGGCCAGAGCTGGTGCTGAGCACTCCAGAAATTCCTCTCTAGCTCCAATTCTGTTTGTTTTATCATCTTTGCAGAGCAAGCCATCTAAAAGCCGCCTTCTGAAGGGCCCCATATTAAAAAACACCAAACACTCCATGGTGCTAAGTGGTGACTCAAACCAGTGTTATTTTTTCCCCATGAGACACTTGGGGAAGCCAAGGCTGTGTGGCTGGAGTGTCCCTGTGACCTGTACTTGTGACTTTGAATGGCTTTGACCTTCTCAGCAGAGGGCAGAGGTGCCAGTGCCTCCAAAGTGCTGAGAGAGAAGTCCATTATGAACAGAAGCCATTAATTAGTCAGCCGTTTTTTAAATTAGCGTTTCATTGATTAGTACTAATTTAGCAAACAATTGCCATGATTAACTTTATTAGAACTAGAATAGAGGGGAAGATGTGGGATATTGAGGGGTCCGCTCCTGTTTAAGTGGGGCTGGGGAGCTGCTGTCCTGCAGGGAAGCAAGGTGCAGCTCAGTGGCTCCCATGGGGTTAGGTGGGCAGGCTGCTGCTGTCTCTGCAGAAAGTAGCCACTGTCATCAGGTCCCCAAAGGCAGCGTACTTTGGGCTGCCAAGAGCAGGGGGATCATGGTTTGGTGTTTGTATAAAGCATGTTGAAAAGGCTGGTAGAAACTTGCTGGAGAGCAGGAAACTCTTGCTTTTTATGGTGGGGCTAGGGGAGCCTGAGCCACTATCATGGAGCTTTTGACTGTGGTGTCCCCTTGTAAATGAGCAATGTACAAGACAGACACCTTCAGAGACAGTCATGGCAGCTGCAGAGTGTCCCGGTGACATTCCTTTTCCCCAGCTTCTACCTGCTGCCATCAAAACCCTGTACCCAGCCTGTCTGTATCCTTGATGGAAACTCCAGGATCTCCCCTAACTCCTAGGGTAGAAATTTAAATACAATGAGCAATTTTATGATGGCCTCTTCCCACTGTGGTGCTGCCTAATTAGAAAAGAGGGTGAAATGTCTGCACAGGAGCTTGGACAGATCCCATCCAAAATTTGGCCATGGAAACCTGCCCCTGTGGCTGGGGTGCTCCAGGCATCAAGCAAGGGAGCTGAGCGCTGAGCTGGCACCCTGGTACTGCTGCCCAGAGGGTGGCCCGGGCCACTCTGAGAGATACGGCTCCTCCAGTGCCACTGAACCAAGTCAACTCCCCTTGAACCAAGTTTCCTGTTTTCATCACAAGGTAGTATTGCAACTAAGAGCTGTTCAGTTGATGCTGCGTGTCTCTCGTGGACCGCTGTGAAGTCCACTTAAGCTAAGAAATTGCTAGCTGAAGTAGTGGTCCAGAGGAAGCAGCAATTATGTATCTATTGTCTGATTGCTGCTTTTTTGCAGCAGGGATGACTCCTTGACACTAGGCCTATGGAGTCTGCCCGTTAATAGTAGTTTTAAATGGTCAAGAGGTTACAGCAGTAAGGAATGTTAGTAAAAAATGTCTCTCTGGAGTTTAAACAACCAGTATTTTAGGCAGGGCTTGGTGGGTTACTGTCCCTGCACAAACAACTAGAATGTGAGAGTCTGGGCTGGGAAATACTTAAACTGTTTGGAAAAACTTGTTTTGTGCAGCTTGAGAGTGTCCCTGGAGGCTGTGGCCCAATGCCATGACTCCTGGTAAAGGCTGGGCTGCAGTAACAATGAAGCTTTTATGGGGAAGCTGGAGTACAATCAGAAACTTTTTGGTCCCAAGGGATTATGGGGAGGGGAGTTCCTGGGTTCAAGATGTCTGGCACATTATGCACATTTCCACCAGGATTTGGGGGTGTTCTATGGCATGCAAGGTATGCAAATTGCTAAATGTGTTTTCAGTTCTGCTGTGTTGTGCTGCCTTTGTTGGGTGATTATTTTCTCTTCAGTGTAGCCAGAAGACAACATGGATTCATAGCACGAGAGCAAAAGTGTAGTTGTCTCACAAGCAGTATTGACCTATGAAGAGCTTGTATTTTTGATTCTCCAGCATGATCCTAATTGGATGGCTGCAGATAGTTATTCACTGATTAAACTTCCTCTAGTAAGAAGTGTCCTGAACTGAAAGGTATCTTTCATGGACCACTCCTTACCAAAGCAATCAGATCTCGTTCCTTGTTGCTATTACCTAACCTTAATCATTTGTGTGCTGTACATAGCAGATGTCAGCAAGAGGTCTAGCAAGTTACTGAAGTATCTGCTCAGTCAGCGCTATAGCATCAATTCAGATTTACTTCGAAGGCATCACACTGCTGTTAATTAATTTGAGGGCTTTGTTGCAGGAGAGATGGTATTTCCAATTAGACATAGACTTCCGTTACTAATGGTGTTAACTGCTAGGAAAAACAGGGCAGGACGGCAGGAGGCTGCTCCTGAGGGCTGAACAAGCACTGCCACCATATATCTATTCGGGCATCTGGTTTGGGAACATTAAATCTGATCCAATGCCCATTGAAAGATTCATGCAGAATTCAGTAGACCGTGGAAGACACCATCCAGAGGCTGAGGAGCAGCTAACGCAGCATCTCATGAACAGTTAGCTCCTCATCAGCCTGCAGTGTGGGATGGTGGCCATACCTTGCACCTTGCACACTCCACATGTGTGCCACACACACCAGGGCAGCACAGGGCTGGCCAAACCCTTGTTCACTTGGGCAAGCGAAACAGGCCTCACACAAACAGAGCCCAGGAGTGGAGAGGTTGGAAGCAAATATTTTTTTTTAAATTACAGAGATGTAGTTACCAAGCTGAGACTGCCCAAAGATTGTAGGATTCGATGGTTTTTATTGCTGCTGTCTTCGCTTTCTCTGGACTCTCAAGGAAGTGAACCAGTGACATGGGGTCTGGCCTGCTGATGGGGTTTGCCTACCAGGGGCCCCCTTGTCCCCCATTTTGTGTGTCTTCCCCCTTAATTTGCTGAGGTCTAACCTTGGGCCTGCCTCCAGTTTGGAAACACTGAACGGCCCTTAATGACAGCAGCGCAAACAAACCCCTATAAAGACAGGATTTGTGATTTACATGGGGTTAATTACCACAACAAGCATGTTTATTCACTTCTCTAATAAATCCTTAAGACAGGAACAAGTACTAGCTTGACCAGGTTCATGCTGTGCATATATTTTTCTTGTAGCCATTTTTGCAAATCTGTATGTGCAGGGTAGAGAGACAAAGTATCTCCCATCACTTAGGCAATAATTCATGAGGTGTGTGCTTTTTTGTGTGTAATGGCATCAGCATTTACTTCAGATTTGGTACAAAATAGACTTTATCATGACTTTTGCTGTCTTGTCTTTTTTTTAAAGGAAATGAGTAGATCATGAATGCATGTTAACTACATCACACTGCTGTGTGATCTATTGCTCTGACACCTATTTGCCACAGGACGTATGCGAGGTCTGTGTTTGTTTCTGCTAGACTAATAAGACCTGATCATTGTATTCATGAGGTTAAAAACCTGCAGTGACAGGTGCTGGTGCATGTCCAGGCCCCCACCATGTGAAGCTGTGCTTCTGTAAGGGTCCTAACAAAGTCCATCATTTGCTTAAGTATTACTGATGACAGCAAGTGAAGATTCACACCATTTAATAGAATGAATAGCTTGGTTTAATCAGTCTGATTTACAGAAGAGGTAACTGATGTGGAGAGGTGGCCAGTGGCTTTGGGAGCCTCTAGTTTTAGGTGATGGATCACTTGAATGGCTTTATGGGGACCAGTATTATTAAACACTGCCCCCAATTCAATTGCGTTCTGATACACACAAGTTGCACAAAGGCTTTCTTCAGCTGTTGATTCAGCTTAGCTTTAGCCATTGTCTAGGTTTTCAGTGGCAACACGTGTGTAGGGTTGACTGCCGTGTGTCTGATTTGCTAGAAAAGTATTTGCAATGGCTCAGTGCTGTACCAGACCTGGCCGCCCTGCCGTTTCTTAGGAATTTGTGTCAGACAGAACATTTTGTACAATGCAGAAGATTTTGTCACCTTGATTTGAAAGAAGTTGTTTGCATTAATGCTTAAAGGTAATGCGAGACAAGGCAAACTCTTTACTTTCGAACACACATTGTGCCATTGATGTTCACAGTACAGTAAATATAACAAACAAAGAGTCCACTATGGTATTTACACTCACCGCAAATGCATTTGCAAAATAGGATTATTTGCAATCCAATAAAATAGTACTGCTTTTAGGCAGAAACCCTGTGTGTTCTGTGCTCCTCAACTTTTCTTACCATTTATCAACCCAACACATTCCTCCCCATTTTTTGTAATGCCTTCCATTAATAGTTAAGAAAAACCTAGGGAAAACAAACACTCTATTCCTGCTTGTTTATTCACCAGTCTCTTAGGAACCATAATTACGTCTCCCAGGAATTGTGTGTTTTATCATACTGTATATCTTAAAGAGCCACTTTAGGTAAAATAACAAGGAGTGCCTTATGAAGGAAAATTGGATTCATTTTGAGACTTTTTTAACCCTCCAAAGAATGGCTCTTTGTTTACTTCTTTAGTGCATGTGGCAACTTGCCCAAGTAAATACTATGCTGCATAAATACCAGAGATTGGTATTTATGATATTACATAAACATACTCTGAATAATGACTCATTGTTGCAGTGAAGAAGAGCACAAGCAATATACATTGCAGTCAATGCATTATTTCTTGTCACAGTATTAAGTGACACTGAAGTGTTGTAGTACAAGATGATGCTGAGATTGGAGAGGAAAAACCCTATAGCATTGTTTAGCACATCTGAGTTTACTAAACAAAACAGGAAACAGCCAAAACAGGAATGTGATGAGGATAAGAAACACAGCAGGTTAGTCATCAGTACGCAGGGGTGAGGAATCAGTGGTTAGGTATATTTTGGGGTTGATTGGCAAAAGGTTTACTGCTCTTTAAATTAAAAATTCATCCAGGACATTCATACCACTGTTACAAGGAGCTGAGCCCTCAGTGTTCATACTCTTGGACTGCAGTGATACTCTGGTCCACTTATCACAATAGGATGTTGATATCCGTTTTTCACTCATGGAGCCACACTTTCAAGTGACTTTATTTCTCTTAGTTAATCCAGCTACATTTTCATTAAACATTCATACCTGCATTTCAGTAAAATTCTGTGTGTGCAAAGATTTGCATGAACAAAAATGTCACCTTCCCACAGTTTGCATTACTGCCAAATGATGGCTCCCCTGCTGCATGGTGTTCAGATCTGAGAAATGAAAATCCCAAAGGGAAGATGTGTGTGCCAAACTCACTTTTTTAAAGACAGTGGAGTATTAACAAACTTTATTTTTCAAATCTATGGTTGTAGTCTGTCTCATCCAAACAGCAAAAATAAAATACAGTCAAATCCTCAAAGAGCCACGGAACCATCCCTTTAAAAAGGATGATGAAAATTATCACCCATAATAATGCACTAGCCTAAAAGTGCGATTTTTAAAAATTCTCCTCTTTCCCTGAAGCAGCCACAGCCCTTCAGAAACAGCAGAGAAATCCCAAAGGCAGAGCATGTCCACAAAGCGGGTAGTTGATCCTCCTAAAATGCAGAAGTTTAGGGGTGTTCTATGCTGGGTGCACCCTACTTCGTGAATGCAAGTTTGCACATTGTGACAGAGAGGTGGCTTCTTGTGTTTGCTGTGGCTTAAAATCGTCAGAAGACATTTCCTCCCTAGGTGTGAATAAAGGGATGAATTGAGGAGTACTCCTTCTTTCTTCCTCCTCTCTCGCCTGAGAAGATAGCACTGGATGTCCCCAAAGTTCATGGGTTTATGGAAACCTCTGCACTACCGCGTGGTTAGTAGCTGTTTATTGTCGTTATTAAACTGTACCTTATTCCTTTAATTTTCACTAGTTCCTGGTTTTACTTCTTTGGTCAAAACCCACTGTGTTTAAGCAGAGCTGTGTTTTGATGTTGTCCTGGGTGCCATGTGCTATGCCATCTCATATGCAAGGTCTTACTGGATAAACAGAACACACATTGACTACTTCTTCCTTGCACTTCACATTTTTTGTACAACTAAGGAGAGAACACAGATGATGGGAGAACAGAAGGCTGCTGGTCTGCAGGGAGCACTGTTCAGAGGATGTGCCCTGGGCCAGGACCCAAATGCATGGCAATAGTTTGCTGAAGCTCTGCTAGCAAGCCTGGGAGTGACTGTAATGCCTTCTGTGCTATTCTGGATGACACAAGATTTTTGCCTGGGCCCCTTGCAGACAGCTGCCTAAAGCACTGCAGGTCCAGGCAGAAAGCTACACCTTCAAGGTTTGTCCTTATCTCCTGTTTTCCCAGGATAAAATGGAGCAGTGATGTATATCAACAAAGTTGAGCGAACAAGAAATATAGTCAATTTTCAAACTAAATCACAATTCTATTTTTTATTATTATTATTAATCAGTGGCACTGTCCAAAGCCTCCAGTTTTGTGGTGTTCGGTGCTCTTCAAACACATGGTGGGATATCATGCCAAGACATCACCCCTTTATTTGGATTTTGAAGCCATGCCTCACTACCAGTTATCTCAAAACATACGTTGAAATCTGTCCCAGGCAGCTTTAACCTAAATTCCTTCCTCACATCATTTGGAGTCTGCTATTCTCTCTTCCTCGGAGATGAGATAGCAGACTAAGTCAGCACCAAAGCTTGATAACAAGCAAGCCCCGTCCAAGCCCCACAAAAGTCAGTGGGAAGGCTTGGGTGGACAGCTGTGGTTTTGACTCAGGCCCAGAGATACTAGAAAATAACAAAGGGGGCAGAAGGAAATAGCTTGGTCAGCATTGGGGGTTATTCCTCCTGTCTTTTAAAAGGAATAAATATATGGGTTTTGTTATGAATTTCTCAGAGAAGTTGTTTGTGTTCCTAGTCAACCGTGTCATAGCAATGCACCTGTGTGATGAAGGCATTGCAATTCTGAGCATACAGGTTTAAACATAATTTTTCAGTATAGTTCATTGCAAGGAACTGTGAGTCACCAGTCTTCTCCCTAACGTACTGGTCTGCTCTGCATAAAAGCATTCATACACTTTGCATAAGCATGAGGATCACACTGACAAAGAATGATAGCACTGCTTAAGTAGTTAAGTTGGTTATTTATTCATTTAAATGTATGTGGATCAAGACACTTTTCTGTGATCTAAAGCAGCTGCCAAACCTCTGATTAGTTTGTAACTCTTACTGTGTCTTGTCTCATTCTTTTGTTTCACACAAAAGGAAGCAGACATAATTTCACTGACAATTGCTTTGAAAATGGCAGCCCTCTGTAGCACCTCCCAAAGAAGAAAACAGGCAAGAGACTGCATTTCATTACTTTATTTCTGCATGAGTAAACTGCATGCCCATGATATCAGCACTCACTGTGCCTGTAGAAATGCACAAGTAAACTACTGTTCTAGGCAAAATGTGCATATATGGGCCTAGTCCACAGGCAGCACTTACAAATCAGGCTAGGTTTTATGCTTTTCAGAAGTTCAGCTATCTAAACAAGGCAATTATGTTTTGGCTCCTTCCCCTAACTATTGCTGCACAAGTGAGTACCCACATGATTGCAGAAGGTAAAGAAGGATGAGGCAAACTCAGCATTTAACATTTGTTGAAATGGCTTAGAAAAGGATCTTACAACTTGAAGATGATATCACAGTTCAGTGGTGCTGCTTCCTTCTGCCACTCCCCACATATGCAAACAAAGCAAATTCTATCTCCCAATTTCACCCATTGTTGTTTGTAGAATGATTGGCATTTTCCAGCTATCTTTTCTATTATATTTGTTGATCAGAAAGCAAAAAGATAAATAAATCTGCAAACCAGACAAGGTCAAGTGTTAATTAAAGTTGCCTGACAGGTGGGAAGTTGACATCCAGTTACCAAAGCAAGAGACATCTCTTTTCATGGCCAGTTCAGTGTCAGATTTTTTGGAGTCCTGAAAAGGATAACTGCTGTATAGAAGGTATGTCTCCCCCACATCTCAGCTGTCCTGAGGGGTAAGAATGGTTCAGAGTAAGGATTCTCTACTCCACAGATAATGTTTGTTTGTAAAATGCTTTAGAGGGTTGTATGGACCACGTCCACGCATATATTACATTAAGACAAGGCACATGGGTGTAGATGTATGTAGACCAGAAAAAAATGCAAAATTATTTCACTGAACTTTATACAGTTCTGCATAGTGTTAAACCTCATTAAAATTCAACATTGCATTTTAATTCTACAGTTCAGTAAGTCACCAGCAAGGTACACTCTGCCAGCACTGTAGTGTCACCAGAGGAGCTGAGAATTATCCCTGACAGAAAGTGGTGGGTGCAAAGGAAGTGCTGGTAAGTCAGATGGCACTGAGACTGGGAAGTGTGCACGTATGAAAATAGGCCTACATAGGATCCTTACCCAAACACGTGGGAACTACATGCTTCTTGCTTCCTGCCTCAAGAGTCAGAGGGCAGGAGCGCCACCATTCCTGCCACCCGCTGCCTGAGAGCAAGAAGGGGCAGGCATGGCACCGGTCAACATCCAGGTTTTGTAGTGGCATCACCCAGTTGTCACCTGCCCTGTTCCATCTGGGACAGGAGCCATTGAACCACAAGCACTTTCATGCTTAGCATACCTCTGTTCTAGCTGGCTCCCTCTGTCCAGCAGTCCACAGTACCTAATCCACCTCATCCCTCACAGCTCACTGAGAAGACTTGGCCTTGGCTTCACATCTCTGTGGTCTCTTGGCTCCTTTTCTTTCAGCTAGATGTCTGCTTGGGTGCAGGGATCGAAGTGTCTTTGACTGTAGGTGAAAGAAAAATGCACAAGAGAAGCTCCCTGAGAAAAGGCAGACTGATGACTATGTTGTCTGTTGTATGTATATACATATAGCTTTTTCTGGCATTCCTTCTGCCTGCTGGGTTGTGGTAGGATTGTGCTCTTGAATTTCCAAATAGAAATATGCTGAAAAAATTGCTTTTTCACCCAATGCTGTGCAGCCTGTCCTTTCTGATGCAGATGTCTGTGTAATGACTTATGTACATTTTAGCGTAAGACCAGATAAAGGTTTATGATTGTATACTTTCACACTCCAGAGAAGCTTCTGTTGCTCTGCACCATTCAGGATTTGCCCCATCTCTGTCACGCAGCTCACCTGTCCAACTTCAATCCATGATAAATTTATTGGAGAGTATCTGAAGAAAAGCTTAGTACCAGTGCAAAAGGTACTCAGTAGCTCTACAAGAGATGTGGTGTCAGAGACTTCTAAGAGCAGTCACAGCTGGATAATAAGCTACAACAATGGCCTGGATTCCCTCATAGTTGATACAGTTGATATTGCTGAAAACACCAGACCTACAGCCTTTGGACAGCTGTACTCAGCAGTTAGATGCTACACCATGCAATGCCACAAGTATCAGCGGATTTAGGATAACATACTTAGTGTACTTAGGTGTGTTATCCACAGAACATTTTCTTTAAAATCAACAGTATAGACGAGTTTACCTTAGAAAAAAATAAATCTTGGTGTTTTTGTCAGATACCTCCAAGTGAATCACTACTCATTCCTGCTCACTGAAGGATTCAACTGATTTTTTTCCTATCTGCAAATGCTCTAAACTCAACCTGTGATCTGAAGAAAACAGGTAGTGTATGTTCTTTCATTTGCATCAGTGTGCTAATAAAGATTCTGCAATCGGATTTTATCTGACAAGATGATTAATTGCATTGCTGCATGAGTGCAAGTGAAATTCAAGTCCATCTCCAATCCCTGCATTTGGCTTTCCATGTAGTAAAGGAGTTTTGATTAGTTTTTTTAAAAAAAAAGCTTGGCTTTTGTCAAGCATGCAGCTTTGACTTGAAACTGGGTCTGTTGGGAGAGTTCTATTTTTTACCACTTTACTCCTGCAACCTTAGCTACCTTTTTTAAAGAAAACTAAGATCAGCCTCATTGATGATATTATATGAGTCAGAGATGTGTCAGAGACTAGAAGTGTGATAGCTGTTCTCCTGCAACCACAGGCATCCAACTAGTATTATTTATGTACCATCAACAACGGGACATGCTCAGACTTGAAGGACTCGTGCTGACCTTCCCTTGCTAATCATTTATACACTCCTTGTTTTGAGTGCTCCACCTTAAGGTTTCTCATGACTCACTTTCTCTCTGGAGTGAACAAATAAATCCTGAAGGACTCTGTACATTTCTAAGTGTGTAGCCTGTCCCCTCGTACTCGCCTTTTTCTCAGCAACAGAAGCTCTCCAGGTAGTAGTGCTGTTTATTATGGTGTGACCTCAGAGTTGTAGGACTTAGAGAGCTGAGAGGAGGTGGTGTTCAAGTTGTTTTAGGTTTCTGCTGCTGAATGGCAACCCAGTGCTCTCACAGGTGCTGAGGAAGGGAGAAAGCTCCTCTGCTCACTGGAGACAGGGAAGTTCAAAATTTATAGTTCACCCTTCAAACAGGGAACCTCAAATGTTCAGATAGATATCTTGACCATAGTCAAAGGCTTATTGGAGCAAAATGAAAACTATTTGTATCTCATGGGGATGTATATATATTATAATATATAACATATGTATAATACCTACAATACAACATACATTATGTTATTATATATTTGCAGTTCTACCTTAGATATACATTATACATTACATGGGCATATATGTATGTTTACTCTTATATAGCCATGTATATCCATATATACCTATGCATGTATACATATATATGCATATGTATATATCTGTGTGTGTGTGTATTTTATAAACACACATGCATTTTTAAAATAGTTTTTGCTCACTGTAGATGTCTGAGAGCTCTTAAGGTGACCTGCTGAATGGGCACTTGCAGACTTTTTTTTATCTGAAGGCAACAGTAAATTGAGGAGACCTGTTTCTGGGCTCTTCAGCCCAAAAGACCTCATGCTGGACACTCAAATGCTGAGGCTGCTGCTGCTAACTCTCATCCTCTCTGTATTGAGAGGTTCCTCTCTGGTCCCTCTGCTAAGTGGAGCTGCTTGTGCTGACATCCTCACTTCCCTTGCACTGCTTTTGGGACAAATAAGCAGTAGATAGTTGCAAATGCATTGAACATACAGAGAGTGCACAAAGGTGAATATTATGAATAGTACAAATATTATGGAATATAACAATAATGGAAAAGCACCGATGTTCTCATTAGTGAGACATGCAGCAGTTCACAAACAAGATTATGAGCTTGAGAAACTTAGTGGAAGCAGAGAGGAGAGGAGAGAACATAGGTATTAAAGGGTGCGAGGAAATACCATCTTGCCTTTGTCCTTTCTTTATGCAGCTCTTCCCCAAGAGGTGTTGCAGGGAAGTGGGGCGGGTGGAAAGGAGCTCCCCACTGAAGGTTTGCAGGGAGCTTTGGAGAGAGCTAGTCTGCCTGGGGCAGGGTTGGCTTGGCTGTGGGGTCAGAGGTGGAGGGAAGGGAAAAACATCTTTCGGCTTATGTTCAGCAGAGGCTGTGGGGCTGGAGCTTAATTGTAGGGGCTTGGGGTAGACCAGCAAGGGTGGGGGACGCATCAAAATGTCATCAGAAAGAAGGAGATAGGCTTGATCTAACACACTAAGAGTACTGCTGCCCTAAAGGTCCCTGGTCGAGACACATCTAATGGGATGGGGCTTCACAACAGCAGTCACAGGGGAGCAGTGTTAGAAGTAGGGCACTATGGGTTGGTCCGCTGTGAGGGAGTGACTTAAACTGCAGGGCCATGATGCAGAGAAGGATGTGGTTCTTTTAATTCCTTCCCCTTGTCCCATTGTTTCCTTTCCAGGCATACACAAAATCTTCCTCTGCCCCTCCCTCCCAGCTCAGCTTTTCTCCTCTATTTGGCTTTTTGTCCTTTCCCTGTTGTAGAGCCAAGCTCACCAGTACATACCCACGCCCAGTGCAGTAGGGACTTTCCCACATTGAGTTAAATTTGCCGCCTTTTGGCTGTTTCTCCCTATCTGGGACCCATATGTGGAGCAAAACAATTGTAAATGGGGTTAGTTCATTACTTTGGCATGGGGCAGCAGACAGCAGGGCCAGGAACGGGTTCTTCAGAAAAGGTTGTATTTCACAGCTCTGCCCATTAGTTGTGCAGTGGGGGGGGAGGACTTATTTTCATGAATTTACAGAGCCCTGTCACACCATAAAGCCGTACATGAGAGCCCAGGTTATGAGTCTCCTCCCTATCAGACAAGAAGATGCTAGGAAGGTCTGGAGTCTGGGCACGCAGGCAGATCTTGCCTGCCCAGGATGTAAAGGAGATAACCTGTCCTGCTATTATTAGAGCCAAACTCTCCTGGCTTCAGAGGATGCTTTAGTGTGTGTAAAGAACTGTGGCAAGGTCAGGGCTAGATTGCTTCACATCACCAAAATATGAATTCATACATTCATCCTAGAGCAAGGCTTGTGCAACAAGACAAAATGGAATAACATAAAAGCTGGGAGCCAGTGTGCTGCAGCGTCACTGGAGAAAATACCCCAACAGCCCCACAGCAAGGTGATGCTGAATCTGCGGTCAGATTAATCAGGGATTTTTCTTTTTACCGCAGACATGACTTTAAAACTTTCCTTTGCATGCTAAAGATGCCACCTTTGACACTGAGAGGTGCAGTGCAATAGAACTACATCTTTTAATGGAAGTTCCCAGGCGACACGCCAGTACTCTGCAAACAGACAAGTTTATGGTCTTTCAGGTACAAACAGGCATGATTTGTGATCCAGAGAAGGATGTGGTTCTTTCCATTCCTTCTCCTTGTCCCCTTCTAAGCCTTCCAAAGCACACGTGAACATGGCCCAGTGATGTAATCTTCCCAGGGCCGGTAAACAATATTCCTATTCTAAATTACTTGAGTAACTGCACCAAAAATTAGTAAAATCCCCACAAGCACAGGCTATTAATCATTCTTCAAAATACTAGGCTAGCTTCACTCGTATAACTCAAGAAGTTCAGCAGCTGTAGGGCTTAGTCAAATCTCTGCTGCTGAATCTGTGCTCTTTTGTTACTGACTCCAATTTAAAGCTTTGTAAACATTGAACACTTTGTAAACTGGGAAAAATTCCTCTCCCCAAGTTTGAAATATATTTTCCCATACTGATCTCACACCAAAATATGCAGTGTTCACACTGAAAATGGACCGGATTCTGAGTTCTTGAGATGCGCTGAAAAAAAATACATCTCTCTAGACAGGTGCAGACAGCCCTGAACTTGCTTTGCTCATGCTCTGCGATGTTTGGATGCATGCCGGTTACACAGCACAGCGCCTGAGCCATGCCATGTGCTCTCAGTAAGAGCGGCAACCGGAGAACAACATTTTTCAGAAACCTCATTGTGTCTGGCAGTGAAGAGCATGACTGCTGTGTGGTCTTGTGGTACATGTGACAGTATGACCATGCTCACATATGCAAAGCCAGCTGCCATCCAGATTGCAGTATTTTAAAAAAGTAAAGTTAAAGACACATTATGTCCAGCAGCAGCCCCAAGGTGTGCTGGAACAGGTGTGCCAAATGCAGTGATTTATAATGAAGCAGCAATTTATAGCCCTGTTCTTTTGACTGTTTTCTGTCAGCTAGCTCAGAGCAAAGTATTTGTGGCATTCTCGTTGGGCCCATAGTTCATGCCATTATTTCTCGGGGACTGTAAACAGGAGAGTGCTTTTCACATGAGTTTGGCTACTATCTGTTTTTTTTTCCTGTAGTGATAATATGAAACCTCTGTGTATCTGGGAGGGAGAGAGGGAGACGCAGAAACTGCTGTATGCACGATAATATTTATGAAGTTTTGTTTGTATTTCTTTGCCTGCCTGGTAATGTACCATACTGTTTTGTTCGCTTCCTCCATTCAAGGATCTTAAAATGCCGTGTAAATCAAATTGGTGGGGAGCAGTAGTATTTTTATTATATCAACTGATAAACAAACTGATCGATAAATAAAGAAAGATGTTCTGGGGCATGAAAATCTGTTTCCATTCTAAAGTACTGTTCAACAGAAGCAGCAATTTTCAATGGTAAATATGGGCTAAGAAGTTCTGTGAGTGTGGGTAACCAGTGCAACGTCCTTTGGTTCTCCCTGGCTACTGGGAAGGCAGCTGGTGGCTCATTGCTGCTACAGCAAGGCAGACTGAAGCACTGGGAGGCGAGTTGGCTTTCTCAAGGCTATGTGCCATTTTGGGAGATTGAGAAAGTCCTAATACAGGATTCCCAGTCTTTACTAAGTCCATAAAACCACATTTTCTCCTCTGGTGTCCAATATTGTCTCAGCAGGATTTTTGAGTCATCTCATATAAAGCCCTTTTTTTTCCCCTGGGATGTTAATGTTGGCATATAGGTGTTTTCTATCAGCCTTCTCCAGAAGATTTAAGTGTTTCTGAAAAGGGAATTAAGTAAGGAAGATTTACTACAGTGTTAAAAAGCCAGCACTTGAATGCACATCCCCGAAGGAATTCTTTTGTGATCCAAAGTATCATTGCCGGTCACTGCATTGGCAATTCTTCTTTAGTCAAAGCCTTTCCATGTTTCTTCCTAGGATATTGAGATGAATTTAATCATCAGTTAAAACATCTAGTGAGATAAAACTTGCTTCTAAAAATGAGTTGAGTGGAAGGGACATCAAGTTACTTATCTTGCGTTTTTAGTGGTATTTTTTTGAGCATTGATAATGATGCAGGTTATTGGTTTTGCATCCCCTGCAATAACAAGGACAAAATTTGGAAGTGCTTCACACTGGTCTTGGGAGAACAAGAACAGGGTGTCTTGTTCTGGCTAAGATTCATTCTAAATTATTGTTATTTCTAGGTAACCTCTTCGTCTGGCTGTTGTCCTGCTGTCTCCCTGGCTGTATGTTGTTAACCTGAAGATCATTAGAGATAGTTGCAAGTTGGCTCAAACTTTACCATCCTGAAGCTGAGGTAATGGAAGTAAATGACACTTTTTCCAACTTTCTCAACAGGAGTGCCGCTTGCTGTTGCCATGGCTGGCTGTGTCCTTAAACTGCAAATCAAAGCATTTCCAGAGTCTGGTGTCCTTCTCCATGGTCTCCAGAGCCACAGCTGTGATGGCCAGGGCTGTTGCACGTTGGTACCAAGCTGGTGAAAAGCCCCAAGTCGTTATCTCACTGTACAGATGCACCAGAAATTGGCCGGCCATGAACATGGGTGTCTGTCTCTGTGAGCCCAGCGAGAAACATGAGTTTTGTGCAGGTGCATGCCTTGGCAACAGCCACACATCAGAGGTCTGTAGCTCCCTTCCTAGCAGGGCATGGTGTGCCCTCTAAATTCCAGGGACTTCTGTAATCCTGGCCAAGACGAGGCTTTAGGGTGGCAGATGTAGTCTAGAAATAAGCGTTTCAAATTATTGGTTATCCCAAACTTATTGCCTACTACGGACAATCCTAAAGGATAGGTAGAGCCTCCTCTGTCACTACCCTCTCTGAGTACAGAGTACAGTACACACACAATGGCAGGACCAAGCCTGGGTCACACACGACACTGCCACTGTCACAGTGTCCAAAGCTCCAGGCAGTGGAGCAGGGCTCCTCTGTCCAAGCTTGCACTGAAGTTGTGGAGCACAGCGAGCCCAAATGTCATTTCAAGGGACATTTTTATTTCTAAGCAACCTGCTGTGGCAGCAGCTGTTACTTGCAAAGCAAGCTTTTTATGTTATGGACTTTCTTTTTTCCTTTCTGTAAGGATGTAAGTGTACAACTGGCTTCTATATAAGAAAAAAACCACACACTGTCTGCTGCAAGCAGGAGGCTGTCCTGACAGTGCTGCTACCCAATGAAGCCAGGGCTTACTTGTCAGCAGACCAGCACGTCCTCAGCCTTGCAGCGGCAGAGCCTCTGGAGTGCTTTGTGCCAACGCCAACGCCAACTCCCTTCAGCCGCTGCCAAAACCCTTGCAGGCCGTGTTGTCCTGGTATCATGGCGAGAGCCCTTGGGGAGGTGGTCTTGCGGCTCCCGGCCAGCGTTCCCGCCAAGGCAGGCATCACCTGGCCACCCGCCTTGGCCGCTGGACGATTCCTGGCAGAGGTGACTCACAGGCAGGGAACCCTGTGAAGGCCCTGGCACATGCCTGCGCCGAAACACTGCCTACAGCCTCCGGCCTCCTGCCTCTGCCCAGCTCGCCCTTCCTGCCGCCTTTCCCCCGGGGTCCTAACTCCCAACTTTGTTGCTCTATAAACATAATAACAATAATTATTCTGTCATTGGACACATAGCCATCTTCTTTGTTTGCAGGCTTAGATAAATATCATTCAAATCATGGAGTCTGATTCATGAGTCAGGATGATGGCAGCCCTCCAAAACCTCCTTGCCCATGGAGAGTGTGTTTGTGTGAGAAAGATAGAGAGTTTCACTGTATGAAGAGTAAGAAACTGGAAGCCAAGTGAATTAAATACAAAGCAGATAATTATGTGTAATTCATTTACTGACTAATGATTGCACCTGGTACGGAGGTTTATGAATTCGCTTGGCTCCGCGTAGGTTCGCAAAAACAATCTCCCCGCTACAAGATAAAAACTAGGCTGACATTTCTTAACAGACCAGTGTTTACATTAGTGTTATTGTAAGATTCTGCCATTTTGGCTCATTTCTTATTTTATCTCATGACACTTCACTTTTCCTGAGTTCATCTGGTGTCTCCTTGACAGTGACAATTGCTCAGTGCTGTTTGAGGCTGGGTGTCACTGCAGAACGAAGCCATCACTGCTCCTAAAAGCCACACGATGCAATTAGACATGGTACTTATCTCCCATCATCTGCTGCATCTTAACCTTGCCACGGAGACCGTGCCTTTGGCAGGGAAGCGGCAGGTCACAGCCCCTCCTTCCCCCTCTGCTGGGATCACCAGCAAATTGGCACTCTTTTCATGGTGTCACCTGGTTGTCACCACAGCCTGATGCCATAACCTCCTTTCAGCTGAACACCAGCGGACAGTACCAACCTTCACCTGCTAATGACTGCACTGATTTCAGGTTGAAGACCCAAAGGCAAAGCCTTGAATGGGATAAAGAGGCTTGTGCTAACCCAGTGGAACCCAGCAGTGATGTCTAGTTGTTGATGTCAACATGAAAACCACAGCCTGTGTGACACCGCTCACGCCTGGCACACTCAGGTCCCGGTGACCTGGATGATCAGTGCCTCGGCACTGCATCTGGAGTTCCAGAGTGGAGATCTGAGCCATGCCGGGCAAAGCAACATGCCCGAGGCCTTGCTCAGTGCTTGCAGCACTGCAGACACTATCCACGGTGATGTTCTTACCATGTGGCAGAAACAGAAGAGCTTTTCCAGTTGTGTTCCCTGTGCAATTGCTAGGCATAGGCTGGAGCCCCTCTCCCAGCCTGTTAACATGCTAAAGGCAGCTCACCTTAATAACCCTCTCCAGTCCCCCAAATAAAACTATACACCCAATTAATTGCTCAGGACCTCTGCAATAGTGGTTCATCAAATCAACAGACATCTGGCTGTGTGTCCTGCTGAGACTGTCTGGACCATCATACAACTAGGATCCATTTTCTTATTAGTCAGTTTAAGCACAGAGTGCATGAGAGGTAAAGGTACAGCAGGCACGGGAGAGAGGGCTACGTCTGCGGGCACTGGATGAATGCACATTTCTATGAGATGCCCTTTAAGAATGTCTTTGGGAAGGGCACAAAACAAGAATGACGTATAAGGGAAAGGGGAAGTTATTTAGCAGTTTGAATAGAGACTATTTAATAAATCATGAGATGATCACACTGAAGAAAGAAAATCCAATAAGCTGATTACACTTAGGTACACTTTCTAGCATTATTTGCCATTGAGTGTTTACTGAAGTGTAATGCGCTGAGGCTGAGTGGCGGCGGTGCTGCTTTTTTCCGCCCATGGCAGCCAGGTAATGAAAATGTCAGCAACAAAAAAAAGAAACCCTATGCTCTGCTGTTTTTGATCTGAGAGATTCGTAATTAGAAAAGGCAAAACGAGCTCACCTTGTTCACGTGAGTATTCCCATTGACTAAAATGCAGTCAGCACGTGCTTTAATTTTGAACCTAATGCAATCCTTTTCCAATGAAGATCTGGCAAGCTGAAACACATTGCAGTCTGTGAGATACTTGCAGTATGATAGCGTTTTACCTGTAGGTGGATCCTCACTGTAGATAGCAAGATTCAGAGCCCATGAGCCTGATTCACTGCCACATTACTCCAGTTTTGCAGTGGAATAACACCACTGAATCATCAGCAAAGTTGAAATATCAAATGATAAAATGGGAGCGTTGTGTCTAAGTTTGCAGCGTGTGTATGGAAATGACTACCTCCTTCTTGCAGAACCATTCACCTATATGGACTTTTTTCAGTTCAAAATGTATCAAGAATATGACTGTGTCTAGGCTAAAGTTTTACATGTCAAAAAACCCAGTTAAAATCTAATGTAACAGGCACTCCCTCAGTATGTCGATGTGGTGATTAATTATTTTTTGTATTCAAAAGAAGAGGATTTTTGAGAAAAGAGCTTAAACAGCTTCTGAAAAGATGCAATTTCTGATGCAGTTCATTTCTATGCACCAGATGGGCACCGTGTAAAGCTCAGAAATAGGGTAAGCTAAAAACCCAGTCCTGATTTCTTTTCAATTTATAAAAATACTCAGTGAGCAACTGAAAAGAACTGAGTAATTGTGATCTTTTTGCAAGTAATGCTCTGGAAAAGCCAACTAAAGGCAGTAGGCAAGCTTGCAATTAGTAGTTCTAATTATAAAGTGTATACATAAAGCAATGTAGCATCATAAATAAAGGCCAAATTCAAATGATGCAACATCATATAAAGACGGACAAACAATCCAGCAAGAGAAATACTTCTGAATTATCCGTATTTTTCCAATAATAGCAAAAAAAAAAGATAAAACAATAGCAGTCCTTCGTTTTGTTTTATGTCACTTTCACAGTAACCATCTCTCAGTGCCACCTGGTGCTGGTGCTTCTGTTGTAGACCAGAGTCGTCCTTGGATGACGTTCAGTTACAGTGTCAGACTTAGTAATGAGAGACCGTCACAGGCACAAGCTGGTGTGGGAGCCTGTGGCTCAAACAGCAGGCTCAGATCATCTGTCATTTGCCTTTATCGAGGGGCCGAGCCATGACCCACTTCATTTCCATCACTGAGAGCAGCTATCAAATGCCACAGCTGCTTTTTTTTTTTTTTTTTAGCTTGAGTCCGTATACTTTCTAGGTAAGCCAGATTTATGTCAAATGCAGGCTACAGAGCTTGAACAAGGAATGACTTAAGTACAACGTAGGGGACTGTGCCCAATCGTCTGTGTAATGTTTAGGTATGTGCACAGCCTAAGCTCCACCAAACCATGACAGTGCTGTATGTACTACAGGGAAATATGAAACTCCAGCGTTATGGAGCAGCATCACTGTGGCTCTCCTCTGAACATCACGTGTGCAATAGCAGAGCAGGAATTCATGCTGCACTCCTTATGGAACTGCTCTCCAAATAAAGTCCTAGATGCAACCAGAGAAGGTGAAGAGACACAATACCTTAGGGAAATGTTTTTATTTATTCTCCCTGGGTGCATATATGGCAATCACCCATGCAGCATGATCCAGGATGTTGAACACCATTTCATTATGTTCTATAAATAAAGGACTGATGTGGTTCAATTGTATCAATTATGCAACTCTCCTAAGTGGTGTAGTCAAGGGTAAACTCAAGCAAAGGGCACTCCCTTTGTACCCACTTCTACCCTGGGCACTTCTACTGTTTGCCTGCTCCTTATATACCACAGACAGATGAATCTACCCACTTTTATTTACCGCTGTACCACTGACTCCTCTTTGGTCAAGAGCTTTTCCTATGACACAATGAAATAGAAAATGGAAGTCAAGACACTGCTATGTGTTTGTTGTGCAAGATGCAAATGTGGCTGTACAGTAATTCCGAGCAAAGCATCGGTTTTAAACAATGTTTAAACTGACACCATTATTAGGCAATATAATTAATTATGGCTAGAAGGGCATTTGAGGTTAGTTGGCGCTACCTTTGTCCATTTTATAATTATACCAAGAAGAGGATGACTAAGTTGTGCCTAAGCTAATTGTATCCATTTGCTTTTATCCCTCCTCTTCACCATTGCAAGTCACTTGCATTCTGAACTGTAAGGTTTTTTTTGAGGGGTTTGGGTGCATTTGTGCTGAATACAATGGAGCTCAGTGTTGACTGAGCAGCCTCAGGTAATACTGCAAGAGTAGCACTAACTAACAATAGCAATAATAATTACAGCTAAAGTCACAAGTACAAACCAAATGTCACTTTTTTCCTGCCACTGTTACAGTTACCTGCAAGAGATTTATCCTTACCTGCTTCTGCTCTGTGTGTTCTAAGACGTGTTTGTGCAGCTTGAAGATAAAGCTTCGCGGCATGATGTGTTGTCCTCCAGATGTGCTGTGAAGCCAGCATACACACCCAGAGAGCAGCTGAGGACCAGTGACAGACCAGCACAGCAGCGCACGCCGTGCCAGTATTCAGAGGGGGTTCAGTATTCAAGGGATGCACAATACAGCTCAGCTGCCCGGGCAGATGGAGCTGGGCACCCCAACTCACAGGCAGCCTCCTGCTCTTCAGCCCGCCCCAGCTCCCGCGGAGCCAGCTCAGCGCTTTCTGCACCACACCTGCATGCAGTCCCCAGCCCGGGCCAGTGGCTGCAGCACAGACGTGGCACTGCATGAGAGCTGCTCCTCTGGACTATCGGTTTGCTGCTGGTGTCAGAGCTGTAGTGTGGACAACAGGTTACCCGGGCTTTGGAGCCAGGCTGGCTGCCACAACAGCCCAGCTGCATCCACAGAGTGCCGTGTTTGAGCTAAGAATCTGCCCTGGACCTGAGCTGGCAGGCCTCTGCACACCAGCCAGACAAGCTGCCCAAAGGTAGTGGTGTGTAAACTGTCTCTTTTGAATGTTACCTGGCAGTGTCAGGATTAAAAACAAACAAACACCACCACCAAAAAACCAAAACCCCAATGACAACAGATTTACCCCAGAAAGGAATTTGGTAACGCATGGTCTTGTTTGGCTACACCAAAAGACTACAGTCTTCAGTTGATGGCTGGAAACTGGATTGCACTTACGTAAAATAGAACTGCCTGCAAGGATTGAATGCCATAATTAACAGGCAGTTTTAGAAATTATTGGCTAATGCCGTTTCATAGAAATACTGCCAACTATTGTTGGTCATATAAAATGACTCAACATGGCTTCACTGGGAAGCGATACCTTTGTCTGTTACATATCATTACCTGCATTTTTAGAGTGGTTTAATACAACAATACAAATTTTGAAATTTAAATATATTTCCCAAAACTAATTAGAGGGCCAACAGCCCCGTGAGCAATCACAATATTGGTGATACAACCTGGCCTATTTATCGTAACATGGCATTACTGACCCAGTCCCGCTCCCACGGCAGCCAAGGTAGCTTTTGCCACTGCCAGTGTTCAAGCCGTAGTAAGTTTAAAGGTCTCTGTAACAGACAAATATGTTCATGTAAGCCCGAGCAGCTCCATCTGGAGCATTTCCCTTGCAGTGTGTATAGTATTGCTCAGAGAATTAATCCACATTTTTGGTAACAAACTCTCTGAACCACACTGGAGAATACAGGTAGCTCTGAGACAGTATGTGCTCCTCTCACGTGATGCAGCTGTTACATCACCTAAGAACATTTCCACATCCCTGCAGTAGTGACCAAAAGGTTACTTCTCAAACCCTGTCACCCAAACGTACCAGCTGAAAAGTTTCTGTTTGATTGCTAAAGAGCAGAAAGTAACAAATGCATATTGGCAAACCTTAGATGAGGCATGGTGTGGATGTCACAGACCTCAGCCTAACGCCCACCTTCACTTCAGGGAAAGGAGAAACCAGACCTGCAGACACACTAATCGCCTCCTGGTTTGAGCGTTCCCACTCACGTGTTTGGAAATGAACTCCAGAACCTCACTGCTTTCTATTATTTACTGCACCAATAGTCAGTAATCACGTAGCACTTCCGAAGAGTGATCAATTGCACCCCTACTATAGCATTTTATGATGTCTTTTAATGTACAGATTTAAAAGAAAGGCTCTCTGTGCCAAGACTGACCTTCCTGATACAAGAACGGGAGTCAAAGTCCTCTCTGTTCAGCTGGAAGTAGCACAAAGGTGAGGCACCACTTATGTTTGGGAGGGCTCGACAGCATGGGTGTCTGACCCGCCAAACCAGGGTCGCCTCACCTCACCTGCAGCACCGGGCTCTCAGGGACAAGGCTCAAGCAGTCAGATGGTGTCAGGCAAAAAGCCTGGTTTCTGGCTGCAGCCACTGGTGTGTTTAAGCACACAGACTATGCATCCTTTCAAGGGCAAGGGGCAATGCCTGTCCCTTGTTTCAAAAGGCAGGGACTTCGGAGCACACAGGCATCGATACTCAGAAACGCTGGTGGTCAACACCTTCTGGACATGCCTGAAGCAAGCAAGACAGGGATGTTGACAGCACCAAAGGGATTTGGGTACCCCATCCCACTGGCTTTCAGTAGCATTGACCATGACAAGCTCTTGGAGAACCCTATGAAACCCAGCCCACCATCCGACACAGGTTACAGCTGCCCTAAGCTGAAATGCTGGTTAACACACATGTAACCCGCACTGTGCTTGGAGCAGCTGTTATGCAGTAATCCTGGTGAGCAGAGCATGGTAACTTCCCTGAGTCCCTTTTACAGACCCACATTCCAGCCTGTGTACGGCCTCAGTGAGAAGCAGAGCCCCAGAAGAGGAAGGCCAGCCCCAAAACACACACGTGGGTCTGGAGGCTGGATATTCCTAGTGCTGGGGTCAGAAATGAAACTGCTGCTTCAGTAAACATTCCAGTGTATGACATGGCTGTTGCTAACCTTATCCACGAGCCTCCTTGTCAGCAATCTCCCCGTTAGCTGATATGTCCCGTGCCTGTATCAGGTGACACTGATACTACAGTGCTTATAAAGGTGGTGAAGCTGGTATATTAACAAATAATACTGAGTGAATTGATTTCCCCTTCTTGGATTGCAGTCTCTGCTCTATTTCCTCCACTGATCTAGGCATTAAAAGACAACTTATTCCCTTGTCCAGACCCCACGTATCATTGTATCAGGAGAATTCTTATCCACCAACTACAAACAGTGAAGATGTGAATGCACCTTCTCTTTCGAAATGTTACTCCATCCTCCCACAGCGCTGTCTTCTCTGCTATCTCCAGTCAGTCATCCCCAGGACCTACACCCACTCTGATCCCAACTTACTGGTGAACATACATGAAAACAGACCTTGCTAAATAGATACTACATCTGATCCATAAATGAAAGCCTGCTGGTTGGGTAAGGACTCCAGGGTTTAGCACTTGCTCCATGGAACAGGCTACTCATCACAGCACTCAGGTGCTCCAGGAACTCAGGACTGAACCAAGTGGAGGCTACAGCTGGTCCTGATGAGGTGTTTGGGAACATCACCCTGTAGGGATGGGCTCCACACAACTTGAATGAGGAGATGGCTGAACTTCCCAGGGGACCGCTGATTCCACCCAGAAGGGCTCCCGCAGGCTTCTTGCAGACTGTGTTATGGTTCGAGCACCCAGCTGAGCGGCTGAAGGCGCACTAGAGCCCCTCACCTTGCTCCTCCTGCCCTCCCTGCCAGGGAAAGTCCTGCATGCAGGGGACTGGGGCCCTACAGGCTTGGCCTCACTTCTCTTAAAAGTTTTCCACTTTGTACCAATAACCTCCTGTGAAGATGGAGGCTGCTGAGCAAACAGAAAGCTCAGTGTGGGACACTGGTGCAGAAGAGGTTTCAAAAAGTGAAGGGAGGAAAAGTTACCTAGTGCTGGTACTATAATGGCTCAGCACTGATGCCATAAATAAAAGGAAGTGTGTTGGATGTTCTATTTTGCTTGTGTGGTAAGCTGTACAGTTAGAGTCTGAATAAACCTCTTTTATCAATTTTATTACCTTTCTGATATAAAAATAAATTAACTCAAACAAAGGAGTGGAGACCTGCCAAGCCAGACTGGTTCAATAAGAACTACAACTGACAAGGGAAAAATTTTGTCCTAGTGCTGAGGGGATAAAATGACAAGCTTTCAGGAGGGCAAAGCCCCTCCAGAAGGACCTGTGTTTTAGGAGGATCTAGAATAAAAGAATTAGAAAGGAGACTCTTCCAAAAGGAAAGGAAAAACCAAAAATGCCATAAAAATTTTGCTACCAGAACTGCTTTCTAGTTTGATGGAAGGTTGCATGCAAATAGCTGCTAAGAAATAGGAGTGTGGCAGGGTAGAAGCAATCAGAAGCATTTTAAGGATCATTAAAAAAAAATCACAAGTAAATGATACAGTGTATTAAGGAACTTTTACTAGGCTGAATATAAAACAGACACCAAGAAATCACGCTTTTACTTTGCAATTAATCTCAGCAGTGAGTTCTAGGCTTACCACTCTGATGCCAACACGTGAACTTCCAGTAAGCAGCAACAGATAATTACCGTTGGGCGGAGGTCAATCAACCACTTTCTGTCATGAAGCCAAGGAGAGACCCTCAGACCACCTGCCAAAGGTGGGTGGGTGGGTGAATAAGAGTGCTACTTTCTTGCTAGACTCCAATCAGGGCACCACACCTTCTGATAGTATCTCTGTAATAAGCAAACAACTTTAAATGATATTGTGTCACTGCAGGAGAGTGACCCAGCAAGTCAGGTTTCATTAATGCACCAGGGACTGCAGCGCGCAGGCACTCACCTTGGGGCCCTGGAAACCTGAGCCTGCTGTGCAGAGGAATCTAAACTCTGACATCGTGTCTCCTTCATTAGAGACACATGGCTCCACAGCAGCGTTGTCGCTGCACAAATGGCCCATTTGCTTTTCTGTACATCACTGTTAGAAGTCTTCTGATGTGCTAGTAAAGAGATTACAAATGTAAGTCCATGACAGAAATACAATCACATAAGTATGGGTACAACAAAAGATGATAGGATTATGTATGTTTCTTCTAATTAGCAAGACATGCCTGATGCTGCATGTGCCAGTGTTCCTACAGAGTTGCTACTTCCCACCGCTGTGCCCGCCTCTTTCCTCCAGTTCCAGTCACAGGGGTTGTGTCTGCTCAGCCAGACCTTTCCAGCCATGAAGGCCCTAGTGAATCCCTCATGGCCCTCCGTGAGGCTGGCCCGTCGCTGTACTGATCAGCATTTCCAGGAGTTTTGTTTTCCACAGAAACGGAGCGATTCAGGGGGCGTCACAGATGCCTCCCTGGCTGGGAGCAGGAGCCGTGGCTGCAGCCAGGCCGCTGCAGCAGGAGTGAGCCTCAAGCCACCCAAGGGCACGCCAGCCTGGCAAAGCAGCATTTGTTCCGCTCTGGCTCCACAGTCAGGCCTGGTGGCTTTCCAACCATTTTGTTTCTTACTTTCTATAGTAGCACTGCCCTCAGTACTGTACTGCAGACCCCAGGGAACAAAAGTCATACCTAGTGAAACTCAACTGTTTTCTGTTAATTCAAACTACCATAGGCCATTGTGCAAACGTGTATTTTGGCAAGTGCCTGGCCCCTCCTCTTCACTGAGCTACTTAAGCTCTCTAGAAATGACCATGCCTGTCCCTAGCACTCTGCGCAGATGACCTTACTCTTCTTCCTTATTTTTTCCTTTTACTCAAACTAGTTGAATCCTTGCCAGGTGCCAGGATCTGACACTACCATACCCTACTGTCCCTTGGCCCAGTAGCCTCATTCCTCCTCTTTTCCCATTTCTTCCCCTTAGGGCTCCTGCCCTGAGGTAACACAAAGGCCATGGCAACAATGGCAGGAAGATCGTCCTTGGTGGCAAGGCTGGGAAGAAAGGGATTCCCAACAGAGGAGAAATGGGTGTGTCCTGGTTAGGCTGCTTCTGAGTTTGACCTGCTCAGCCACTCCTTACCAAAACTTCCCTCAACCAACACTGCAGGCTCATGCTGAATGTCTCACAAACTCAACACATGTAATCCACAGGCTTCTTCTGAAAGGGATTAGCCAAAGCATTAGCACAGATGAAGATGTCTTACGTAAGCTATCGGTACATTTTTCCTGGGAAAATTATGGAGCAAGTCCACACATAAGTCGAGTGCGGATACAAGAAGGCAGCTAGGAACAGCCAGCATGGATCTACTACAGACAAATTGTACCCAGTCAATACGGTTGTCATCTGTGCTGGGGAGGTTGGTGCACAGCCCTCTAGATGACCCTTCCAAGCGATATTATTTTGTCGGTTGTTTAGAGGTTTGGGGTTTTTTAATAACTGTTGATGAGGGAGACCTGGCTGGAGCTAATGATGCCTCAAAAGAATGGAAGCTGGTAACTCTATAGCATCACCTGTCAATTATTTATTTATAGTATGAATGAATTCTGAGTATGCATCACAAGTCCAGAAAATCAACAGACTTCACTTGAAGGATTTAATGTTTAAGGATCAAAGAATGGAACTTTCAGAGCTTCAAATTGAGCAGAAAAGAGGTCCTGCCACTAACACACAGGAGTCAAATTTGCAAAAAACTACTCAGTTCAGAGCTAGCCTGAGAAAGACTATTTCTTGGCTTTGTTTTGGATATATGCAGCTCTCACACATTCTTGTGGTGCCAACTTAACATGCTGAGAGGCTTTCTGATTAAACCATTGGTTTTGCCTGAAATGTTGTAAAAGCAACGCCTGAGATCCAGCCTCGAAACCCAACCCCTGTCTCAGTATTTGTCTCCCGCCATGACCTGTTTGGTTCAGATAGATAGAAAACCATGGCCCATCTCTAGTCCCTGCACTACCCTAGCACAGAGGTATGAAGCAGCCTGTGTACTCCAGGATGCAGGGGGCAACCTTGCAGGATCTGACATGATGCTGTGGGGAACTCTGTAGACCAGGACAGATAAACAGTGTGTATGTGTGCAGCACAACGCTACAGTGCACGTGGGTTAATACAGCGCATGTGGCTGAGTCCCATCCAACAGGCTGTGCTGTGCACTATTAACATGCAGCCATTTGTCCAGCAGTCTGGGCTGCCAAAAGTTCAGAAAAATAGCTAGTTGCCATGAAAAAAAAGAAATCAAAGTTGGTTGCTGAGTTTCAGCAGAACCACACTGCAAATGCGAGGCGTGCGTCCACGAGACCATGCCTCCAAACAGCACTGGCTGCAATGCCAGGTGTGTCAGCACAGCAGAAGGAAAGGACACAGCACCCCCTGAGGTGGGCCAGGATATTTTTACCTGCCAGTCTCTGAAGAGACACAGGTGACTCCTGTGAGTCACAGCCCCAAATGCCCCCCACTCCCAAACCCCAGACGACCCAGCCCTTCTGCAAGCTTCTTGTTGTCAGAACAACAACGAATGCTCAGAAAAGGCACTCGATCTGTCCCCTATCTCTGCATCAGTTAGGTTCTGTGACATCAACACAAAACCTGGGCCAAGAAGAAAAAATAAATAAATAAAAGTAAAAACCCAAACGTATTTCAGAAACAAACAAGCAAAACCTCTTATCCAAACAAATCATAGTTAGATCTTGGGTGAGACCATGTTTATGAAGGTTTAGCCAAGAAGCTTGCTCGGAGATACTTCTCCAGCCTTAACATAACACTACCAGCCTGGACAAGTGCTACTAGAAAACACCTCATTAAAATGCTGTTGTGGTATTTATTTATAGATAGTAATTTATATCACACCCATCACACACACCGATCTGGCAGCTATGATCGGCAAATTTGACTGCTTCTCCCACAGCACTCCCTGCCCCAAATCCACTCCCCGATGCCCCCCACTCCCTTACCAACACAACTGCTTCCCACTTGGTATCTGGCACGTGTTCAGCGTGACAGCAGTGTCACTCTGAATAAGCCTCTCTTTCTCCGCATTTACCCAGTTATGCAGCACTCTCCAAACGTGCAGGTGGGGTACCAAGGATGCAATAGCCCCATCATGAGCCAGACACGCATCTGTGCTGCTTTGTAGCTAGGTGTTCTTGGGAACAATCATCAGCCACTACACAGCTCATCCCTGGAGTGGACAGGCAGCTGGAGTCTGCATTTGCCAGAGGGTCCAAAGGTCCAAGTGGCTTTGGAATGCACCAACGATAATACCAGAGAAGCTCCTTTGCAGGTCATAGACACCAGTGCAACAGCCAGCATGATAAAACACCTTATAAGAAAGCGTAGGGTGTGTCTTCAGTGGAAAAAAAGGAAAAAAAAAAGAAAAAAGAAAAAAAAAGAAAAAAAGACTGGCAAAAAAAAGAGGTTAGATGAGGTAGCTGGGACTGCCGGGGGCAATCTGAAATCAGTTTACATTAGAGCAGGTTGCTCTTGATTTCGGTACAGCAGTTGTCACGCTTGGTAAGAATAACAAGCTATTCATACGGCAGCCACCATTGTGCAGCTCAGCACATGCAGCCTAGTGGAAACAAATCCAAGCAAATGCAGTGGCTAGGATAGGACTTCTTTTTTTTAAAAGCACATAAAATGGTTACGTAAATAAATTTCCACTTCAGGAATCTGTGAGAACAATTGTTTCACTGTAAGAGGACTTTGTTACTGAAGAACCTAAATCTGTACTTTAGATTGAAATGCTGGCATATACATTGCACTGCAGCTCCTAGGTCCTTCTCACTATCTGGCCCCTTCAATCTCCAACTTTTTTTAATACTTTCAAGTTCATCAGCTATCTAGAGTGCATGCCCAGAACTGCCCTAGTCCTGACAGGGCCAAGCAGCTCAGCCCAATTCACACCTAAGTCTGATCAGGATCCAGCAACTGGGTGTTGCTTTGCCTAAACGCCTTCAGGGCTCTGACCAGGGATTATATGTTACCTGGTGACTGTTTCATGTAAAATGCATAAACAGTCCTGGGAGCAGAGTCCAGAATCTCAACTCACATGTGAATGCTCCAACCACTAGGTAAAAGACAGCCATGCTACCCTACATGCACTTGCTTTCTGGCCCAATGCTTCAACAGCACGTTGCTGTAGAGCAGCAGATCCTCAGCAGAGTGGGATAGGAGTGTCCAGCTCCCTGCCTTGCAGGTGCTCTGCTAGGGGCAGCAGGTGGGAACAAACAGCCCGAGGAGAACAGTGACCCTGTTTGTCACCTCCTGGCCGCAGGCAATCTGTGTTTCAGATTAGACATCTCTCCTGTGACAGAAAGGCCGTCTGTACTCACCTTCCAGTGGAGCTGCCGGGCTGGGTCACTGCAGCAGTAGCATTTAAAATTTCCCTGTTAGTCTCTCTGGCCACCACGTTGAATGTTTCAGCCCCCGTGTGAGACTTGCATTGGGCACACTGCAGAGACTGCTGGCTCTGAAGTCAGAAGCTGGGCACTAGAAATCAAGAAACATGGAGCTTATACACTGAGACATCAAAGTACTCTTGGGTATAACTTCAAAAATTTGTAATTTGAATTGTGCTCTTCAGCCAAAATGAGCCCCACCAGATTTTTCACCACCAATGACACAGTTCATCTCCGGATTTCCATTGTGTTCACCACGGCAGGCAACATTAGGCACTCTCCAGCTAAAAGCAAGGGCAGCTACCAACTGAGCTGCATGGCTTTACAGCTGCTGCTCTAAGAGACTCATCTCCTCCACAGCTCAGCACAAAGCAGAAGCAGAAACACAGTCACTGCTGGGTCCAACCCCAAGACCACCATTAGCTACAGAGGGCGATGGATACCGCAGGGCACATACAAAAGACTGACAGTCGTTGCCACGAAGGTTAGTTGGTATTGCACGTGTATGCGTTGGTCACATTGTAAGGGCCAAAGGGGACAGCAGAAAAGCCTTAGCATTTTACTCCTAAAATAGCATAGCCTTTCTGTGGTGATCCTGGGCTACTCCTGAAGCATATCTAGATATCTGAGTATCTCTAAATGTATGCAAACATGACAGTTTATGAGCAAGACCTCTCTTTATTAGAATGGCTATTAGCTACACAAACTACACAGAAGGCAGCACAAGAGGAACTCACCTCTGCCACAGGCTGAGGTGCAGCAAAGTAAAGTACACTATTTACGGGTAAACAGAACTTTCTCCGAGGCTGATGATCGCCAGGTGCATGAAGCTCCGAAGTACAAGCTGAGGAAGCATGTCACCACGCTGCTTCCCATCAGTGAAGCTTCCTTGGTCCAGCAACAGCAATGCAGAGCTCTGATTCACAGCACTGTTTGCAGGGCGTTAGTACAATAAATGTGCAAATAAATAATGGCTTTGGGGAAAATTAACAGATGGTCACGGGGGAAATCTCCTGGGGTTTTTTTTCCCCCTCCTCTGTGATAATAGGCTACTTATGATTTTCTGAAACCATCTGCGTATTTTCCCAGGCATCCTGGCTACCAGTTAGAACAGAGTGTATGTTTCTACAGTGGTGTTTGCAGCACTGGGCTTGCTTTTCATTAAATGCCTCTCATTTGTGTGCAAATGACTGTGTAGTCCAGAAGTCCACTGCCACGAGGTGTGACATAGTGGTGACAACTAATGCTCAGGATTGGGTCCAGGGAATACATAACATTTTCTAGCTAATCCCACTGCTTCAGGAGAGTCACCGGACATCCTGGTACCCCAGTTTTCCCTTTGCTGTGAGGGGAAGAAGTAAATCCTCCGTGGTCTTTAGAGGAAGAGTGCAGTGTATCGGTGCTGTTGAAGACTCCTGCAACTCACTAGGCAACTCAGGAACAACAGATGTTACCCAGAACAAGGTGCAACAAGAGGAAATAGCACAACATCCAGGGACAGGAGCGGAAACCTCCACCACCCTGGGTGTATACTACCGTAGAGAGGGAGGGATGGGCAGTAAATGTGTATCTATCTCATGAGTAATGAACACATGCATTTTCATGTGGCATCACCATTCTGCAAAGGCTGCCAGCCAGTAACACTGACTGCTCGCCCTGCCACAACGTGTGATGTATGGCATGGCCATGTGCTCCTTCAGAGCAGCGTGGAGGCACAGGAACTAGGACTTTATGCTACCATTCTCTTAAACTTGCTTAAGCTACAAGATATTTGCCCAGATCCCCAGCTCAGCCAGATTTCATAATTTCATAAAATTTCATAAAAGTGAGCACTGTACTCCCTGCTGCCCACACCAGGTGTTCTGGGATGAACATCCTGCACACACCAGATCTGCTCAAGGATCTCCGTGAACTGTACCACTTGCCAACCACCCAGCTGCAGCCCATCACACAGGTACAGGCACAGGGCAGCACCAGCCATGCCTGCTTCCCCAGGACACCATGTGTCCTCCACTCCCCTCTTCCCTACTCCTCCTCCCCTTCCCTTGTGTCAATAACACAGAACAGTAAGGCAAACATGAGGGCTCTGGGGCATCCAAAATATCCCTTTCCTGGCAGCTAGGAGCCACTGGTGCTGCCTTCTGATGTACGTGAGCACTCAGCTGCGTGAATCTTCCCATCCCACTACAAAGACCATACAACAGCTCCCACATGTGTTCTTCCCTGTATGCTCTAGTTTTCTCACGTCAGCATCTGCTGCTCAGCCTCACTGTCTTCTCCTTGGTGCCAGAGGGGCAGTTGTGTAGAAAGCCATTCCTCCCCTTGCCCACTCATGTGCCCTGCCTTGAATGCCGGCAGGCCCTGGTACCCTCTAGGACTATGGAGCTCAAGACGACTCTTTGCTAAGGCTCTGGCCCTGGAAAGATGCTCTGAGCTCACAGCCAAACGTGACCTGCTCTGCGGGGAAAATCTTTCCTCACCAAGCTCTTTCCCTCCCCCAGGTTAACAGGCAGTTGGGACTGCCAGAGTAGGGGTTGTTCATTTGTTGAAGGATCATTGCCTCTCAAAATTGCTTTTCAGGAAGGTAGAAATTGTAGTTTGCAGTCCGTATAGTTTCTGTTTCCAAAGGTGACCTCGTGCATATGTGTGTATGTGCCCCTGCTACCTTCCTTCACGAAATAACTATGCATAGGCAAAACATGCCCACAAAAAGGCATTGTGGCTGCATGCCAACAGTGCCGTGCTGTCAGCACTTTGTCTATGTCTGTTCTAGCACTGTGTACATCACATTCCCTATTTTGCGGACTAGATGGATGCCTCAGGCCAGTACAATTGAAGAACATGAACACCAAGGGTTACAAATGAGAAGCTGGCAGCTGGCACGAGTGTTGCATTTTTGATAAGCACTTTGAGTGGCTCAATAATGGCAAACCCTTTTCTAGTGAATCCTACCTGCAGCCGGTAGATGAACCACAAAGGACAGACTCCAGTCCTTTTCCAGAATACTGCTCGGTGGCTAAAGACAAGTGCTGCTTGGAAAATGACCTTTTTTTTTTTTTTGGCAGAAGACAATGACAGGGCAGGGGTTGCAATGCAGAAAGTGCACGTATGCTCAGTCACTTGGAAGAAGGATGTTCTCTACCACCTATGTTTGAATTTTAACTGTTGCCTGTGAGCCAGGTTTGGAGATGAAGTAGATGGTTTTGTAAGTTACATCAGTAACTTATTGGGGTGGCTGTAAGCAGGCCAGCTACGCCACAGCTCGAGTGGCACACTTCCATAAGGAAGATGCACAGGGCTGAGCCTAAAGGAGAATTTCCCAGGAGATAAATGATGCCTATCTGATATTTCAATCTTGGTTGCCTACAGCATCCTGAGACAAACACTAGCAAAAATATGGAAAGCGATTTTTTTGTTGTTGCTGCTGTTTCCCAGTTACAAATCCTCTCCATCGATTTGGAGACGTTGAAAATAATCTATGAGAATGTGGATTTTTTTTTAATTGGCATTTTAGTCCAGAACTGGATTGGAAATAATGGTGATGGAAGAAAAGCTAAGCTAGGCTGATTTGTTACAGTCAAGTTGTGTTGTACTTTAGATTACTTATTAACAAACAGCAAATGGGCCTCTGCCTTGACCTTTTTCATTTGAGCAAATATACTCTTCCTGCCCCTTGTAAACAGCAGTTACTGGTAACTGAGTCACGTACACCCCTCACATCACTGAAGTTAGGTTTTTTCATCTGTGGCAAGGATTTTAGTCGCATTGAATTTTGCTAGGCTCGCTAAGGTTATTAGCAGTATTATTAGTCTTAATAATACCAGCAGTAATAATAATACTCTGGATCACCATAAACCTGAAAACATCTAAGTACTTCACAAATATTAATTAACAAAACTCAATAGGAGGTCTGAGAAACCAGAAAAATTGTCAGCCTCACTTCAGAGCTGAAGAGCTGAAAACAGAGCCACAGCAAGCAGAAGTTGGCTGTTTGCTTGATGAGTTTCAATTAATGGCTATTCGTTTGGTGTCATAAAATGCCAGGTGCCTAGTGCCTCTGGCAACACTGACAGGTTAAAAGTAGCAGCCCACAGCACACATCTGGAGCAGCAGAAGTCAGTAGTAGGTGGAGTCACAAGGATAGGTTCTTCCACTGAAAGCTGGGCTTTCAGTAGCTGCGCTGCTTAGAATGGGACTATGATCAGATGTGCCCTAGGTGCCTTGTGCCTTGGGATCCATGATCAATGGTCCCTTGGGCACTTTGGAAAAATCCCACTCCTGCTGATCTTCAGTGAGTCTGAAGGCCTAGAACCTGCATGTGTTCTTGTCCCAGCAAACTACAGATACCTACTCCTTTGTCAGCCTTTATATTATACCTTTTTGAGTGGAGAAGGCAAACTGACAAACACAAGGAACCCCTTGGCAATAGCTGATGACTTTCCCTACCTAATTCTTCCCCTGACTTCCCTCTACTGGTGTTAAAGCTGCAGTGGTGGCCAAATCATGACAATGGCACCAAGGAGTTTGCAGTATCCATCTCAGTTGTAAGTTAATTTATCCTGCAGATATCACCCACATCCATTCCGTATCGCACAACATTGGGCACTCAGTAAACAAGGTGAAAGTGTCATCTAGATTCTAAACCAGTGATGTCTAAGAGTCTTTGCAGCAAGGGGTAACTACTTGTATTAATTACAGACTCCTCTAAGGTACATTATGTCACAGCGTACAGAGGATTGGACATATAAATTGGAGGAGCGACTTTTTTGTTTCTTTGATTTGTTCAAAAAACTTACCATACGCAGGCACAGAAGGGACACAGGCAAAGTCAATCTGGATGTGTTGTGTGCGGCAGGACGATGCAGTGTCAAGAACAACAGCCTCACAACTGAGGGATCCAGGTGCAGTTTCTCACTCTGACACAGACTGCTCATGTGATCTTGAGCATGTCACGTAACCTGTCTGTCCCCATCTGTAAAATTAGGATAATAGTAGTTAGTTCATGTTAAAGCTTGAAAGATGTCAAAACAGTAAGAAAAAAGGAGTCTGTCTTCACTGAGTCTTCATCCATCAGTGTCTTCTAAGAGTTACAGAAAGCACTGTGACCAGACTGACTCGATTTCCCTGTCTCTGATACAATCACTGGTCTTTGCCTAGTGGGCAGTTTTTCACTGTGTGACTGTGCTCACCCCCTATGCTCTATGCCTTGTGAAAACATTCTCTGAGAACCTTTTGTCTTCTATGGAAAGGTGGATGGCAACCAGATGCACCAACTTCACAGTCGTATTCATCCAATTTACTCCACTTAACTCCCTGAAGTCCTTTACAGAGTTAGGGTAGATGTTCTCCAACTTTGCAAAGAATTCGAAGCATCTAACTGGCTTACAATAAATCCCAACGTCTCACATGTTCCTTTACATCTCCTGTGATACCCGCTGTAATTGCTCCTTACAAAAAAGATGCACGTCCTACAGCTGAAATTTTGTGAGGTGTTGCTCTTGCAAGTACGGCAGAGCTCATTTCCCTCCACTTCCCTTTGTCTCAGCAGCCCCAGCACCAGCTATTCCTCTGCAGAAACACACTGGCATCACAGAAGTTTTCAGTCATGTGATGCCTAGTAACTTTAATGGGAGTCCCATAGCTGCCATCCCACACAGTGCTTTGAAGATCTGGGCTCTGTGTTTCATCCCAGATAGACAGTCTATAAAAGTCTCGCAAACAATTCAGGCACAGTCTCTGGCTTGGCCAGCTCTCACCACTAACATGTTATCCTACAGCAGAAGCAGCCCCCGGCGGGCTTACATTTGGGCACGAATGGAAGTGACTCCAAATCTCTTTGAAAGTCCTCCTAGCCAGCACACCCTAGAATACACATCACAAGCAAAACAAGGCAGGGGTCCGCTGCACAGCCCTCTGGTGTTGCACTCTCTGGGCATAACATTTGGCAAACATCAAAGAAGGGAAGGAAGAATCCTCGCACATCAGCTTCGCAAGAGTTTTAGGGGTTTCTGCGGGATGAGGCACGTTCTGTATAGGCACACACCCTTGGCCTACAGTCGTTCACAGAGCCACAGAATTATACAGTGCTTTCTGAAGAGCTTTTGTGACTATGATAGAAAAAGCAAATCAAGGGCGGGATGAAGGGAAGGCTGCTTGAGTCTGTGGAGAGCCTGAGAGGACACCTTTGCACAGGACGACTACCCATCCACAGATTCAGGACAGCTGTGTGTAACCTCAGCTTGCCACAGGCACAGCCACTCTGGATATGTGCAGACTCCCCCTTTCTCCCAGCTCTGTCTCACCCAGCTGTGAGTTTTGTGCTGTAGAGATACTGTGGTCTCTGCTGCCAGTCCTGTCTCCCTTGCACAACAGGGAAGGACAGACAATCCTACAAGCAGGGGACGGGATCACAGTGGGGGCTACAGTAAGGAAATCAGTACCCTGATGGGTTGCTGACATTCCAGAGTCATGGGCATCTGGATCCAAGAGCAGGATCACACCACCACGGCTTGCTGTATCACTCTTCCTCACCTCCACACATCTATCAGCTGCTGAGAGCAGCTACTCAGTGGCACAGGCCTGCTCGACATAAATGTACAGGAGCTGTTCTGCATCTGCAGCTGTACAATGGTGCAACAGCTCGTGTCCTCACCTAACCCTTCCTTCCTTACCTTCACCTCAGACACCAGGCTTGTGGGTAGTCATCTCCTCTACTGAGAAGCACAGCCGGGTGTGCTGTCAGATGAACAGGAGCACAGGAAACAGTGTCTTGCCCTCACCCTATTCTCTGGCTCTTGCACAGCTGAGGCATAGGGTGTAGGATGACCATCCCTGGGACTAGCTCAGTGCTCAGCACCTCAGCCCTCTCCTTCTCCACGGCTCCTCTGTGGAGGACCCCCTCAGCAGTGCAAAGGGAACAGGAAGGATCTGGAAAGCTCTGTGGCTCTGTGCTGTTTTCATGTCTGTTTACACACCTTACTCTCTGAATGGGCAGAGGTCTGTGAAACTGCTGATTCATGAACATCTTTGCCATCTGTGGGCTCTTCAAATGAGAGTACACCCTGACTCAAAGATTATTTACTTTTCTTGGCTGCTCATCTCAAACTCATGCTGTCTCCAGTCCCTCAGACTTCGAGGGATTTGGGTAAAAATAAATATTATTGAATCCCTTGTGAAGCTGTTGAGTTAACTCTGAGCAGTGAAGTATTCAAGTCTCTGACAGAGAAGGGAAAGGTGTCAAGAGTTAGCGCCAGGGGATGACCTCTCACCAACTGCATACAAACTTAACAGTCTCACCATATTTGCAAAGTCACAGTTTAGAGACCACTGAAGACTGAGTGAGAGCCTCTGACATTCAGGGGCCCTGAGATGGGTCTGAGCATGGACTGGAAACATGGGTTAAGCTGCCAAATACAACACACATTCATCCCAGACAGGCTACAGCCACCTCCTGTCCCATCACCAGAAACGCTTCATTTCCTTCTTCCTCATCCCAGCCACCACCAGCACCTGTTTTTTTTTTTTTTTTCAGATGATTTCAGCTTTAGCCTTACTTCCCTCCTTTCTTTTCTCACTGTGTTCTAACAATCTGTTGTTGCCGATCTACTTTCCCACGAATGGTCAGCCTCACCAAGCAGGGCAAAGCTGTGGTCAGTAAGATCTCCTGCCAGGGCATGTTATATGACACTATTGTGGCCAAGCAGCTGCCCCCTTCCTCCCCCCCAGCTACATCTTCCTACTTGTGAAACCATCCCCTTAGAACCAGAAGAACCCGCTCCAAGGGAAGGTGCCTGGATAGGGCTAGCAGGAATTGGCCCTGAAAATTTATTATTAGAGCTGATACCAGAGTCTGAAGAGGTGCTGCTCAGCTGCACCTCCCATTAACGTCACCAGCATGGAAGGTACTCTGCATGCCTCAGTATTAGCCCCAGCATTATCACAGGACAAATCAAAACCATCATAATAAAATTTTGCAATAACCTCAGTTTAATTAACAGTAAGGAGAAAAAAGTCTTGCCAGGCCAGATGGCAAACTTTTAGTTTCTCATGTGATGACTGTCAAATTACCATCTCCACAAAACAACGTCACAGAGCACATTTAATAAACCTTGGAAACATTTATCGAAGTGGCAGGCAAGATCCTGGCTGATCCACCAGGATCTGTCCACATGAAGGAGCCAAATGCAGAGTTGAGTTTTAAGGAGTTACCACCAATAAAAGACTTCAGTGCATAAAACTAGACTTTAACTGAACTTAAGCAGTAAAGTCCAGAGTCACAGAGGTCACTATCTCTCAGCCACCTGCACTCTGTGGTCTCTCCTTAGTTCAAGTTTTCTACTTCTCCACCTGCCCGGAACAGCGTTTCCAAGGAGATGCACTTTAGGCTATCCTCCATGGCATCCAGAGACAAGGCGCCCCTTCTCTGAATGCCCTAACACATGGCGTCTTGCAAACCAGCTCCGAGAACACCAAATGCAGCCTGAGGCTCCTCACACCATGAAGCTCTGATCACTTCACTCTAAAACAGGTGTCCACCACCAGCGGGATGGGGAGAGCAAACATCCCGTCAGTGGAAGGCATGGTTTCACTCTGAAGAGCTTCACCCGGAATAGCTGATCGGACAGCAGTTAGACAGCCTCATGGGAAGTGAGAGACGAGCACTCTCAGATTGAGGAACGCGTTGAACCCAGGTCTCCCACTTCCTCAGTGAATGCTCTAAAATAAAAAGACAGTGACTTAGAAGACAGACACCAGCCAGAAGGAAGGAGCACTACTCTCTTACTTCCAAGGTATTGCTGGCACTGTCCTTGGGGAGAAATATGCCATGAGAGTCCTTATAGGACTCAAGCATGAAGTCCTGAGTGAGGTTTCGGTGCTCTGATGGGATGGCAGGGATGGCAGAGTGGGAGATTTCAGAAATACCTGCATTTTCAGTCTGCCCTCAAGACATCAAACATGCTCTCTGTTTGGGAGAGAGATGTCTCAAATGCCTACATTAGGTTTGGTTATAGTCCTGATGTGAACAGGGAGAACGAGGAGCAAGGAAGGGCGGGCTATGCCATTGCACAGCATTTCTGCTCCGGTCCCTGGGAACACATGCCCACCCAGCCTACAGTCTCTGCAGCACGTCCCAACAGCCTGGCCTGCTGACCCCTCCCTGTCCACGGGCTAGGAAGCCTTGGCACAACAGTGCTGCTTTTGGCTCCAGGGTCTGCCTCCTGAGGCTAGGGATGGCTACACCTCCTGTCTGGATACCTGTGCCCTGTACTAAGCCTCGCACACCCCAACCCACAGTCAGTTAGCACTTCTCTTATGGCTCAGGGGACTGGGGTGCCTGCGGGGCACCATTAGCATAAGGGTCTTTTACTTCATCTGTGCTCTTGGGATGAAAGGATGTGGTTCATGTGGTTCACTGAAGCTTTACAGGACTTTTGGCTAGTGAGTGGACATGTCCTACAGCAATCTGCTTTGGCTCTTCTATGTTTTTGCCTTCTGGTGGGACAGGACACTTTGAAAATTGCTTTTCCCCTCTTTGTAGAAAATAGGAGAAAAAATGACGTGACACTTTCACGCTGCAGTAAAACACTTTAAAGCGTACTTTGTAAGCTCTGCCTCATCTGGGTGAAAGTGCATTGTACTTTCATGGCCTTATGTGTTATCTTGCAATAATAATAACAACAAGAAAACAAACCTTCCATGTAAAACAAAGCAATAAAAGTGCATCAGTTTGAAGTGTTGGCTGGTAATTCCACATAGAGTATTGTTAGGCCTGTCAGGAAAATAGGCAACATAACACAATTTTCGCAAGCTGTTTCTCTTGGCAGATGGCATTTCCATTTTCAGCGCAACTCAAAAGGCTGAAGTGACTGACACCACTCTTAACTTTAGTTAAACCCTACCATAGCTGCTGCAGCCACTGCAAAGTTCTGCTTTCATGTTGGTGCTAGCACAGGGAGTTTCAGAAGAATTTTGGATTGGCTTGGATACAAGTCTAGCAGGGTGCTACAAATAGAAATAGCAGAAGAAGGTAGTAGGGTAAAAATATGCAGTGTTAGATCACGGGTAGAGAAGTAGCACAGACAGGAAGTCAATGAAAGGGATAGGCGTGCTGTTGCTCTCTGCCACTTGCTATGATTTTGAATGCACTCCATTTCCAACCCCCTGACAAAATTCCCACTTGCATTAACCTTGCCTCCCTCCTTCATAGCGACATTGGCAGCAATTCTGGATAAAAAGGCAGCCACGCTAGAAAGGAGAACGGCTGCTTTTAAACCTACCCTTTCAAAGACCCCCCGTGCATTGCTTCATAGTTCACACAGTCACCACACTATAAAGTTTTATCTCACAACAGGTACAGTGGGGCTGAACAAAGAACCCTGCACTTGAACCTTTCCAACCTTTGGGGATACGTGTTTGTAGTCTGGGCTCAGTCCATTCATATGGTGGCCCGTATCTGAAAATCTGGGTGCCTGCAGCCAGGCTTTGTTGATGCATCTAATGGCCTGGCTGGTTTTCCAAGGTGCAGACCAGGTCCAGTTCCTACTGACTCCTGCAGGATTCGTCAGTCACATTAAGGAATCTGAATATGGATTTAGGAGCCTAACTTTTGGCACTTGGGCTGGAAAACTTTAGCCAATAGGACTGCACAATCCTATTACCATGACAGCTCGGGAATGTGAGAACTCAGCAGTTTGGAGTAAGGCGCCACATTAAAAATAGATTAAACTGAAAACAGCCCTCACAGCCTACGGCGCCTAGGACAAGTGTCTGCCAGCTGAAATGCCTTGTAGGTAACTGTTCGCTAGTGAATCAGGTGCTGGCTGAAGGTGCCCACAGTTGCCTCAAGACACAGACAGATTTTTTTTCCAGAGACACTGTATTTTTTTTTTTTAGCACCATATGAAACTCGGCTGCTCCAGCCCTAAGGGGATCCGTGCAAACCTCCTGCTTGCTCGAGTTCTCATGGCACTCGCATCCACTGAGTTTCACTTTGAATTTCAGCCTTACAAATCCCCAAACTCAGCCTAGAGTGATAAACTGTGCCAAGTCTGGGCTCCAGCTATGGAGCAGGATTGCTCCTCTTTCTTTTAACACTACTGTATGAAACAATGGAGAAACCAAGTTGCCCTACTGTGACAGAGAGAAAATATGATCAGGATCCAGTGCAAGGTGTTGGGAGGACTTATTTCCTGGTCCATTTGCAGCCTAAGGGTGAAACAAAAGGTGAGCTTGTTTCCCTGGCTGGTGTCTTCCTGCTAGCCAGGGACAAAAGTCACTTGTCCCTTTGGTTCTCTTAGATCTGTCCAGCAATGACCACAGAGATTTGCTGACCTGCCAGTGGGCACTTCTGACAGTTGATGGCATTGCATTTCAGTGGCTCTTGTGTTTTCTTCTCCAACAGCTCCCAGAGGACATCGATGCTTTTATACTTAATATATGCTGTCATTTTGTACTATATCTTTTCTTTGGAAGTAACTTCATAAATGACCAAAACAAAACACAATCCCAAACCCCAAAATCCAAACACCAAACAAAGAAAGCTTAGGAGTGCTGCAGACATCACAAATTAATTACTGCTCCTTCAGCTGACACACAATCAAAAGAAGCCATAGCCCTGCCTGCTTTACAAGAGTGATCTGCCATAGAGTGGTGGTTACTGGTCACTAGCATTACTTCGCTGGATTTCTGCTTTTTTTTCTTCTCCAGTCCCATGATGTGGTGAGGCCCTTGATAGATGCTTTTGCTGCTGCATCAGCATTTGTGGCATAAAAAAAATATGTGACAACAGAGCAAACCTTTGGATTCCATAGCTGTGTTGCTTAAAGACTTAAATGACCAAGCACAACCCCAGCACCCTCCTCCCCCTCAATCCATCCTCCCATGCCTGATTCACGCAGCAGTCACAGAGTGACAGCAAGGGTTGCAGTCTTGCATAAAGAAAGGACAAATGACTAGCTCAAAGCAGACTGGATGTATTTACAGGTAATGGCTCAGTGTGCTGGAATAGTATTACAAGCACACTCAGTCCAACTCCATCTTCAGCTGAGTATAGTAACTCACTGAATATTGCAATACACTTGACAGATTAAGAAACCTTTTTATTTTATTAGGTTTAATTCCCTATATATCTCTCTCTATTCTCCCTGCAGGATTGTTTGGGAATGCCTTACAGTAACAGGATCAGGAAAAGAACAGTATATACCAGGTATGTGAATGACTAACTCTGCCCCATGACAAAAATAATGCCAAAACTTGTGGGGGATTTCAGAATAATTATATTTCCGTAGATACAGCTTGTCTGAAAACATAATTGACTAGGTTCTAGTGGAATAAATAAAAACAGGTAAATGACAGATGAGGATATATCTCCCCCAAGCCCTGGGTTTTTCAAAGATGTCCCCTACTCCCTACACGCTACACACAATCTATACAGTTTAAGATCCACAAGGCACCTTTTTTCATACATAACTAAAAATTTACACTAGGCTTTATAATCCTAAAATACCTCTGTGGCACAAAGCCACATATGCAATACGTGGGTGGAAAAGCTGTCAGCATAGCGGAAAAAATATTCTGCTGAAACTCAAAACTTTGCAGAAACAGCTGAGTCACTCTTTCACAGTTAAGGTAGTCTGGGCTTGTTACCCTCTTCCATGCCTCTGGATGGTGTCTGGCACACACACCATCCTCTGACTGCCAATGACTCCAGCACACCTCTAAACAAGAACTGCCTTGGAAGTATCAGGCTGACTTTCCTCACACAGGCGTATCTTGTCACCCATGCACACAAACCGAATGAATGCTGACCGTCCTGGAGACTCCAAGCCCTTGGGTACAAACAGCAGTACAGGTAGATTTGCACTGGCCAGTTCATACACATCAGCTCTGCTCTGGTATGCAAGACAATACTCAGCAATATTGCCAACTTACGATGTGATCGCAGTTCTCAAGGCAAACAACGTTTTCCTGACCTCCTGATAATGAATGCTTTTTTATTAAAAAGCATGAACATAGTGAAAGTTTGAAAACCTAGCTCAAGTGCACTATGCTAAAGGAGTGAGACAAAAAAATGAAATAAGATCTCCTCATTTATCGTTCTCTTTTTTCCTTTTCCTTTTTTTTTTCTTTTCTTTTTAAGTCTCCTGATTCTTCAGTCAGCATTATTGTTTTGGCTAGGAAGAGGGAGCTGCCTATGAGCCATTTATTAGCACATAAAATTACTGAAATTGCAAAGGTCCAGAAGTCATAACTGCCAACAGATCACAGACTAAAGCAGTCACATAGGAAATCTACAAAGCTCATTTTTAAAGGAACTCTAGTACAGCCTATACATTTTGATCCCCAGAAAATATAATTTGGCTTGAAAAATCTGTTGATCCTTTGACATGCACTTTAATTGGAATACAAGATTTTCATGAAAAGTTGTATTTGTGTGTCCAAATCAGAAAAGTCTACATACACGTAAACAGCAGCTTAATTATTATGTGCAACAATGTGCCAGATTTTCAGCATGTAAGAATAATTTTCGTATGAGCTGCAGCAAAAAGACACACTAATTAGCTGTACACACACAGCCATGCAAATGCTATCACTGGGATTCATAGTTGCTTACGGGGCAAATTTGCCACTGCAAAATGCCAATATCAGAAGGTAACGTTTGCATTTTAAGCCCTATGATGACAAGCACACTCTAACTGACAAACCTTCCATGAAAGTTTATGTCCTAGTTTTGTGTTACATGCTAATACGATAGCTGCCAGCCAATGTGTGTTTTCCCCCCCACAATGGGAGGATATAGTCCATATTGTACATGATAAAAGGGTGCCCAGGACGTACACATACCCCAAACATGAATTGTTCCCTTACACTACTCTCCCATCACACTGGAATTACGGGTGGGATACTTGTGATGGGAGAAATGCAGGGAAGGATTCCCCTATGTTTCAAAATTTTCTGAAAAATTTCTTGGTGTTCTCACATTTCACAAAAACCAGCAGTTCTCCAGCAAGAGCACTTTGCTTTTCAAGGGAAATTACTCTGACTGGGGCAAAAATATGCTTTTCTAAATAAACAGATGATGTTATATAGCATGAAAGCTAAGAAAATAAAGTAGCCTCAGCACACCTACATCTCTGTCTGCCATCACCAAGCATGCACACAAGCCCAAGCTTTGGCTGGATACCATTTCAAGTGCTAGGCCCTCCAAGAGCAGCTGTTGGACAGCTTGTTCTCTTTTGGGCCCTCTCTCTCCTTTTCCTGGATTCCTGTCCTTGAACATTTCCTCCCAATCTGGTTAAATTCAATATGAATTTTGCCACTGGCAGAATTAAACTCCAAATAGCCTCTCTTCTAAGTCCTAAGTGCAGTCTTTTTTCTTCTCTCTTCTCTAACTTTCCCACAGTAGCACATTTGTCTCCAACGGCCTTGTTTATGCTTCTGCTCACTGGTGGCTGCCCACAGCTGGCCTGCAATGACCTGTGCTGTAACACCATGCTGACGAAGGGAAACCCGCTCTCTCGTTCACATGTTTTACACGCACAGCAGCACTGGAGATGGCATTGCTAGACTCATGTGAGAGTCTTGCTGTGCTCATTTGCTCAGCCCTGTTTCCTCAGTTAGTCCAGAGCACAGTGCCTGCTGCAGCATGAACAAGCAGAGCTAGGACACCAGCTGAGCTTCTATCACTGTCAACTGCATGATTTGCAAATGGCAGAGCAGCCGCATCAATATGTAAGTTTTCTCTCTATTAGCAGTGTACCCGAGAAAAAAAAAAAGGTAGACAGAACTCAGTGTCCTTCCAGGACCCTCTGAGTCAAGCAGCAATGCCCAGCTAATGAAGAGACACCTGTAATCCATACTGGGCATGGAGCAGGCATCTTGCACAGAAGTATGTAAGCCTTTAAAAGCCATTTATGTGTTGTTCAGCTGAGCTCTAAAATGTTTTCATTACTTGAAATCTTCTCCTATTGGTTACTGAAAGGGGAAGAGCAAATTTCAGTAAATTAAATAAATACACGAAAACTCTCTCTCTCTCGGCTCACGAGCTCCTGCAGGGATAATCCAGGTCACTGATGAAGCACTGAGGAATACATCCAGCTACGGAACAAAAGTCATGATGAACACCAGTCATGTCAAGAAACATCTGTCACTGTTTAAAATTCTAAGGAAATCATCCATATACAAATTAACTAATGAAAGTTAAAGTTATATTACTGATAGCTAAAAAATCAGATTTCCTACACCACTTGGTAATCAAATTACAAAATAAATAACAGGAGCTAAATTAAAAACGTGAATGACATTCTTCACATATTCTATAATGACCTATATATTGATATGGGTCTTGTGAAATATCCACTTGGAATTTGCCTTAGCAAAGGTCGCCTCTAAATTGGTTTTATCAACTCAGAATTCTTGAAATGGTATTTGCAAATGTTATTGCTCACAATGCAAACACAAAGCAGTATACCTAGAGCTTTATTTATTTACATTACCTACATGTTCACTTAAAATCAGACCCTGATGCTTTCATGTGGTAATCATATATTGACTTTTTCAAATAAATGTTGCCAATAGAGTTATTATATACATTCCTCACTTAGCAAGCCAAGTAATACAGTGCTATTCTTAAAACTGCAGTCTAGGGAAACAAATCCTAGTTTTATTGCAGTCAATAGCAATTCCCCTTGCCTCCAGAAACAATTGGAATAAGCCAATTCTGTAACCAATAATAAGATAGGTCAAGAAATTTTTGGTATGAAAACTCTGGCAATTCCATTCTTTTGATATTTAACATGAGTTCCAGTAAACACAGGAGGGTTGCTGACTGGAATGAAGCAAGCAGCACTGGCACATAGCCTTCCAAATTTTATATTATTTTATGAGAAGTCTAAATGCTAATTTGCACAATTATGAATCAACAACAGACACTCATTTCAGCCTGACTCTGTCATCAGGGTTTTAACTGAACTGGCACTTCAATAAAAATGTGAAAATAACTTTCAAAAAGTTGGTGAATATACATTCTCAGCCCACCAAAATGAACATGGTTCCACCAAAGCAAATTAAACTCTAATGTATAAATGACAACACAATGAAAGTAAAATGTGTATGCGACAAGGATGACTATAAGCTTGTATATAAAAGCTAGAATATGTGACTCTTCGTGACCAACAGCAGGTTTGGCATTCAGCCCTGACATCACAGTTGCTGGTTCGGGTGTACTTACTGGTATTTGTTCACATCATCTCCTCTCCCTGAGGGACTTCATGGTGGATCCAATACATATCAGCAGCCCAAGATTTATCCTGTTCTTGAGGCAGGTCTACAGCCAGATGCATTAGAAGCTGTGGAGGGAACATCCAGAGTGAGAAAACCAAGGTACAAAAGTTCCCCGGTTTTCAAGAAAGTTCTGAAACATTTTGAGGCACATATTCAGCCAAGACTTTCCCTAACTCCAATGGGATTTTGCCAGAAAGAGCAGTTTGAATGTCTAAAGCAGGGTTAATTCCTAAATGTGGTTCTTTATTTTAAATGTAAATAACTAGAAATCACAAAACTCTGCTCAGAAAAGGTGCTGTGCTAATCCCTCTCTACAGTCACTTGCTACTGACTCTCAGTGAAGCTGCACTCAGAAAAGCATCCATTGCTGCCTAGTACCGAGCACCCTCACATTTCGAAGAAGTCAAGTCAGCAAACTAATAATGGAAGGAGTAATGTCTAAAACTAGGGGTGGTCTTGAATCTCTGTTAACTATGAACTGTTGTTAAAATACCAAGTTGCCCTGCTGCACAGAAAATAATACAATCAGTGCAGGTAACCAGAGCCAGCTTCCACCGCATGGGCCCAATCCTGTTCCCACTGAAGTCAGTGGCAGAACGCCAACCTGTTTAATGGGAATGGCAACAAGCTTTCTATCTACTTAATATAAATGAAGATACACATCTCCTCTTTGACATATTTTGGGCTCAAAGCCATTGGCTGACACTTGTTTGGTTCTCTGCGTGTATGTGACTCATGGGATAATATAATGCCTGATTTCCATTCTGCCAGACCTGTCTTTCTCCGTGGTTAACTATTAATTTCAGAGGCGAGATGCAATACTGTAGTAAAATAGGATGGTGTTAAACTACGAAAATTGCACTTAAATATTTAGAGTAAATGAATCGGATTCTCTTTTGTGAGGATTCCCTTCCAATTAAAGAGGTATACGCACATAGTCCTTAAGACATCAGTCCATTGCTCCTGCATAGAGAGGGAGTTTGTAGAAGTCTCTAGCAAAGTACTTGGCACTGTGTAAACACACCGCCTTTACCTGGCCAAGACGACTTGAGGAGAAATGCGATAATGGAAACAACATTAAAAAAATCTGTATTCCAAATAATAGCTGATTTTTGTTTCAGGCTACCTACACAGAACTGGGTTACTCTGGACATACAGGTGCTTGATGAACTGAGCACAAGCTGATTTTCCACCACAGCTGTAAACTCCTGGGGACAAGGGCTGACTTTCTCTCTTTGGATCCATAGCCTAAGCTTGAGAGACTAAGTAGTACCATTAAAAAAAAAATTAATAACATAATATGTGTTGGAAGGAATTATCTGAACAGACTTTCTGATTCTTTTGAAGTTTCGTGTGATATGCTTATTACTACTAAGTGTTGTCTTGGCTTTAAAATGCAGTTAACTCAGATCTGATACAGCAAATCACACTGAAACACAGATATTTCCATGCAAGGTGTAAGTTTGTATGCAATTTCACTTGTATAAACACAGATTTCTTTACAGGGGAAGAAAGAGACACCCAGAACCAGAGACATCAAACTGTAAAACTTTTTTTTTTTACTTAATCTGTCATGCCAGGGCAGTGGCATATGCTAAGGAGGGCAGCAGGCCTGTTCCTCCGCCCTTTACTCAGTTAAGACATTTGCCATTCTTTTCACCACCAAATTGGGTCAAACCCAACTCAACCAGTCAGTTCAAACCAGTAAGTGCAAAGCACTGAGAAGCACCTGGTTTCTCCTAACAGCAAAGCATCTTCTACTGCCCCTCTTCAGTGTGGAAATTCGTGTGGAGCACTCCAAAAACCATTCCTATCCTCTAACCCCCTGAAGCAGGTGGATGAGGCAAGCTCCTCAGGCACAATGTGCCCGTCACAGCAGAAGAAAAATAAATCACTGAGAAATCTTGACATTCCTTCACCACCCCAACCCGCTGCAGGACTTTGCTATGGTCATGAGCAATCTCTCAACTCTGTACACAGTACTAGCAGACAACTACTCCCTTCTTCCCCAACACATGACTACTTGCTCGGCCTCTTGGTCACTGTCCACCCCCATGCCTCATCCCCTCCGTGTCCCCAATCCCACGTCTGGGAGCAACGAGCGTGAGGGGTGGAGAAGGAAGGACTGGACAGCCACGCTCATGTGGCAGGATGGGCAGAGGCTGGCACTATTGCAGCAGTGCTGCATATAAAAGGAACAGGCTAGGTGGGAAACTTTCAAAGAGCCAGCCCGTGGTCGTGAAGACAAATGCCGCTGAACATATACACACCCACAGCACCTGGCCAGTGCTGGAGCTGCTCAAGCTGTTGCCCAAGCCAGGATAAATAGTCTTGATGCAGGGTGCATGCATGAAGAACAGTGGGAACACCACACACAAGGCCAGCCTTTACCCACAGTGCTGCCACATTTACCTGCCACATCCACAGGCCGCTGCAGCTGCGCAGCACATGCCTGCCATCTTCTTTTGCACCAGTGTGGACTCACAGCTGTTTTCACATGAGCGTGCTGGACTAGAAGATCCCCAGAGGTCCCCTCCAGCTCCAACTATTCTGTGATATCTGGAGTAGACACTGCACAAAAATTCTTTCCACCACCCAGCGTTTATAATGCGTGCTAAATACTGCTGAAATAGGCAAGGCATGGGGTCACACATGAGACTGGAGCATTGCAGTACTGCTCGCTTTGCCCCTGGTGTTAAGGCAAACATTCCTGAACACACTACCGTGTGTTCTTTTCATTTGGGCAATGACATAGGGACTTGTCAAAGGCTCAGATGTGTGCCAGGGTAAGGGTTCAGGTTGAAAGGAAGACAGAATGCAGAGCTGCAGTTGGGAAGGGCTGGAAAGGGGCTAGCAAAGCAAAACACAGGCTGCAAAGAGCTCAAAGAAGCTGCAAAGAACACTGTGCTGCAAGAACTTTTTTGTCTAGGCCATGGCTGCAGGCCTTGTCGAAGGCTCAGCCTACAGTTAGGGTTAGGATTAGGGAACGCTGCTCGCTTTGGCACTGTGTTTAAGGCAAGTGTCTCTAAACACTTTCCTGCTATCAATAATTTACCTTTCGAAATATTCCAGGGCATGCTGTGTTTATATAACTATTGAAACACCTATGTGATAGATAGGTGATCTTAATTTTGAATCACAGAATGGTTGATTCTTCTGCCACTGAAGACCTGTTAAATCTACAGTTCATTTAAATTAATGGAAAAATCTGCTTTGTCTGAGGCCATAACCGACTTGCTGAAACCACCCCCCCACCACCACCCCCCCCCCCC
>VZSC01047435.1:573649-590354 GCA_013398225.1 Steatornis caripensis
TGCGGCACGGTGCGGCGCGGCGCGGCTCGGTACGCCCGGAGCCCGTCCCCCGCCCCAGCCCGTCCGAGCGCCACTCGCTGCCTGCCCTGTTGCTTGTGGGTTGCCTGGGTCCTGCGTGCCGTATATATACACCCCCGCAGCAGGGCCGGGGATCGCCCTCTAGTGTCCAACCTCCTGCTGGGAACCTTTGACCGCCGCGCAGCCGGGTCTTAGCGCCCCGGCAGGGCCGAGCCGGCCTCCCGCAGGAGCCGCCGCGGGGAGAACGGCCCGCACGCCCCGGCCGCCCGCCGCCCCGCTGGGCGCTGGGCTGTGCGCGCCGAGAGGGCTCCGCGCCGATAAGAGGCTCGGGGAAGCGGCGCGGGAACTTGGCGCACTGCGTGCCCGGGGCCTCTCGGCGGGGCGGAGCGGCCGGAGGCGGCTGGTGCGTTTCCACCGCCCGCTCCCGCTCTTGCGCCGAGCGCTCCGACCCAGCGACTCCTCGACCCCGCTACGGAGAAAGTCTCAAAGTTCGCCATCGGCCGCGCGTACTTGCAAGCATTTGGCCAGTCGGGAATATTCGCCCCGCCGTGTCTGGCTGCGAGAGCCAAGGCGCTGCTTCGCCGGCGGTGGCTACCTGCTGGCAGCGCCCTGTCGCCGGGCGGGCTCGCAGCAGGCGAGCACCGCCGCACCCCGCCGCGGCCCGGCTTCACCGGTGGGGGCACGGCGGGACCCGCGGAGTCCGGCCCGAGCGGCGCCGGTACCCGTCCGGGGCCGGCGCCCGGCAGACAGGGGCGGACACCTCGGGGGGCAGCGGAGCTTCCGCGGCTCCGCTCCACTCGCCGGTGATCGGTCGGGGCCGCGGTGCCGTCTTCTGCGCCTGTTGTCGGTCCGTAAGCCCGGAGGAGCTGCCCTCCCGGGACGGCACAGCCCCAGCCGGGCCACCTGCGGGCGGGCGGCCCCGGGCGGGAAGCCCGCAGCGATGCGCTCCCGGTGCCGGCAGCCCCGCGGCTTTCGCCGTCCGCGGGGAGGGTGGAGTAAACGCGCGGCCCTCACCCCCCGCACGAATCAAGCAGCTAAATTTAATTACAGATTTCCCAAAACGCACACACAGCAATCTCGACCGGTGTCGGGCGCGGACCGACTCCCGGCATTTACCCGAGATAAACCCGGGCGCAGCCGGGCCCCGCTCCCCGCAGCGCGGCAGTAGCCAGGTAACCCGGCGTGTGCGCGGCCCCGCGGCGGCAGCCTCTGTGGAGACGCTGTTTGCCTTCCCAGTCTGCGTTTCCTGGCGGCTTCGGAGACTGCGATCGATGTTCCCGCGCCGCGGGACTGGAGACAGGAGCTGCACGTCTTAGCCAGCGCGACTCCTCTCCCAGGGCAGCAGGGTATGCGCCTAAGCAGCTCCCGTGTAAAGCCACAGCCTTCCTAGGAGCCCCCGTTTCAAGCTTCAGCTCGGGAGGGGTGAGGATACACACAATTTCCTCCTGCTGCGATCCGTCGCAGTCTGCAGAGTAGATGTATCAGTCCTCCCTTGCGTATCTCCCAGGTGCACCTTAGAAAGCCCCACAGGCATTTAGCTCTGCTGATCCATAAGGTCCCTTTGACTCTGGCATAGAGGAAGGAGATGTCCAGGCCGTTGGAGCAGGTGCAGGCCTAAAATTGCTACAGGAAGATTTGCAGAGAGAATGATTTGCGGTGGCTGGAGAAAAAAATTGGTGTAATTATTAGTCCTGGGTATTCTAGTAAACCAGAAAACTCGTGACAGTAAATTCCTTTCTCAGAAAGGGTTTGACAGATTCCTTGCAATTAAAAATAATTGACAAAGTTTTACACAGGAAACGAAATTACACTGTACCAGGACCCCATGTTTTTGCATCGCACAATGCACATGCGAACCTCTGTTTCATGAGCAAAAAGCAAGGCCTGTGGAGTCAGTTGGCTTTTGCGCTCTAGTATCCTCTCAGGAGAATGGATTCTGTAATTATAGCAGGGAAACGTATTAATTTACAGACTACAGAATATACTTTCACCTTTCACTATGAACAGAAAAAAAAAATCAATCCTAAATTCTTTTTATATACAGTCAGTGTTTTCTAAAATTGTTATGTGTTGGCTTCAGTGCACATGCTCACAGGGAGGGGTTTCAGTGGTCCCCGTGGAGCTGTAGCACTGTCTAAATAACCAAAACACTGGTAAGAAGAACTCTGAACAAGGTCTTGATACAGAGGAAAGGCCTCAAGTCTGTGACAGAAGTGAGTTTCGGATGCTTCAGAGTGGAGAGTAAAATGTCCCCAACTGCATCTGACTGTCCAAATTCTGCTTGTTCTACTTAAGTGAACCCATTCCCAGCAAAGGGGCAAACCCAGAGCTGGACTTTTTGCCTGCTGGGAGAAATATTGTCTGGAATAGTAGCTGGTAAGCAGTTTATAGATGGAGCTTCCGAAAGGCCTTATCTGACTCTGAAGTTGGCAGAAACAGGAATGGACTTCTAAATGAAAAAAACCCATGGACTTTTAAATAAAAGGTCAGAGCTGCATGAAACAGCAGAAGCGTTTGTCAGTTAACAATAATACCTACGTCTCTGTAGTCTTAAAACGCTCTCACATTTTATAATCATTCTGAAATTAAGGCCTAACCACATATTAAAAGAAATCCAAAGTAAATCAGAAAGTTTAGGATCAGATTCCATTCCTAATTACTGTAATTAACGAACAAGTCCCCACAATTTAAGGACTGGTTTGCTCAGTATTTGTTTTTACATAGACCCCTTTTATCTAAGTTAAGAACTTTAAAATAATCTCTTTTTACTGAAAACATAAATTCCTGCTGAAATTGTTTTAATATGGCATAAAATGAGGTTCCCAGACTTAGACAAATAAGACGGTTCTTTGTCTTTTTATTGTCCCTCCTTCTCTGAAGGCAAATAAAATGTTTAGAAGCTGATCATCCCTCAGACAAGCACAAATGCGTATTTCCACACTCATATCACCAGTGAGTGATACCAAATACTTCAATCTAATGTCAAGAGAAAACTTTCGTTCTCGTTGCTTCAGTTTACATGTGCCAGGGAGTTAATTTAACCAAAAGAGGAAGGATGCCTGTTGCAGACTACGGATCCCTGAAGCAGCGTGACTGTCAACTCTTGAGGGTGCTGTTCTCCCATCTCAAAGCAGATCTCGCTGTCTGGAAGCTAGGGGAGGGTGGGAGAAGTGTTCCACAATTCAAAACAGCACCAAAGTCATTTATACAGAGTCAGCTGTGCTGGTTTCTGCCAGTAGGGAAGGAAACTGAATAAAAAACATAATCGTGGAGGAATGTAAAGATCTGCTCTATGTAAGTGAGTTTTGTGACTGTTAAAAGAGTTTTTAATTGCACTGGAACACTGAAGTCTCCATTTCACCCAAACTTGGCTCCTGTGCTGTTCTCAGGCCTTTGACTCCCATGGGCTGCAAAATGGGTTACCTGGCTACAAGATCCAGGCTGGCTTTAAAGGCTGTGTGGGCGGTACAGCACTCTGCTTGCTGATCTAACAGCTTGGAAGTATGTACAGAACGTGGCATGTGGCAGCCCCGTTAAGAATCAGAGTGCTATTACACATTTATTTTACTACCTTGTTAAACGAGAATATTTCATTGCTATTGACAACACTCCAGAACGTCCTGTCTGCACGCAAAACTTCTTGGGGTGAATGCCAGCATGGCCCAACCTCTCCTCTCTCCCACTTGCAGAAGGGGTCAGGGGGAAAAGAGACAGATTTCACTAGGGCAGGGATGGGCACTGTGGAGCAGGAAGGCTGTGGACAGTACGGCTGTTCTGGAAGCGACAAGGGGGGCATTATCCTCAGCTGGGCATAATGCTGTGCCTCGAGTGCGCCATGGCAGTAGGCAGGGATGGAGTAGTGTCCTATGCAAATAAAGAGCTGGCAATCTGCCATCTTACTTCTTGTGGTGTAATGAAACAAACTTCTTCCCTCTCCTGTGTTTTCTGCCCCAGGGAGGGGAAACATGAATACTGCATATAAAAGCTGCCACACATAACAATTTTCAAAGGAAAAGGCTTTATGTGCCAAAGGCTTGGAGGCCAGTAGATCAGTATGCGGCATGGTACGATGACTCAACCAGGACCTTACTTTCAGCTGGGCAAGGCAGCTGGTGACTGATTTGACGTGCAGTTTTGTCCAATTTAATTACTTATCATTACAGCTTTTCTCCTTTGGAGAAACACTGTTTACAACTCCAAGCTGAACCAACTCAGATCTGTGCTATCTTCCTTTTCGTATCATTCCCCTTGTCTTCAGGGTCTCTATGCCCACATCCTCAACCCTTGGTGTCCTTGTACTCTACTGACTTCTGTCTCCACTCCAGAGAGTTCAGTCCTTTGCAATTACCAAGCTAGCTGACTGGGAGCATCTTTTCACTTCCAATTGCCTGATTACCCCTCACCTCCATTCAAATGGTGCTCATAACCCAATCTGTTTCCAGCTTGTCACCTGTAATCACGTACAATCAGTGTGTGAAGTTGTAAGTGGTTTATCCATTCACAATTTTTGCATGGCTAATGAGCCATTACATACATAGTTCATCTTTTATAGTTAGGACCGTATTTCACTGACCATATTCATGGTGCCCAGAATATTCTGAACGCTTTTCAGATACAGGATTAAGTTATGTTCCAAAGAACTTACTGTTGAAATACCACAAAAAAAGGTTGTAATAGTATTGTTCCTCACCTCTCACTGTACTGTTTTCTTCTGCAGTATTAGGCCATCACCTTTGCCTCAAGACTTCCCCACATCACATTTACAGTTTCCTACTGGCATGCATCAATTATTCCTTTGCTCAATATTTGGCCCAGCCACAAATCATCCATTCTCTCTCTAGTCTTTTACCTCAGACTAAACAATAACCTCCTTTCTTTCACATCTGAATTTAGTTTCCAATCTTCTGTCTACCTTACAAACTTCAGTGGTTTCTGTCATCATGAATAGCTCATGATCTTTAATTCATTCATGCTTACATCTCCCTGGGAGGTGGAGCAGTGTTGTTACTCTCTATTTCACAGCTAGAGTGCCAGGAGACAGAATGATTTGCCAAGGCCACACAAGAAATAAGTAGCAAAGCTGAGAATTTAATCTCTCATATGTCCTGAGTTAATATCACAACCAATGTCGATGCAAAAGTTTGACTACTGCTTCCCTACAAATGAAACACTTTGTTTTTCATACACTTCATTGCTATTTTTTTAAATGGAAAAGTTAAACTAACTTTTATCTTGAAATAAATTTATTTCTGAAGTGAACTGCCAAGAAAATATAATTCTTTTCTTTTTTTATTTTTGCCATTGTATCCTTAAGAGATCATATAGGAAATAGAGCACTTTTTTTTTCTAAACTCTACCCCTAGTCTACTGAATTGAAGACTCTCAGTGATCTGAGTAGGAACTGGTGCAGCTCCTTAGCTGGCATACAAATTATGCAGCAGAATAGTAATAGCGTAGTTATGATACTCCAAACTCAGTTCCCAACTCTGCTTTTAGGGACAGAGTGTTCTCAAAATACTCCCTGAAGATTGTAACTCTTAGAATATGGCTGGCTACTCCTCATGGCATCAAGATGTAATCCCAAAATGGAGATTTAACCTCCTTGTAAATCCAGAAAACTGGAACACAGCTTGCACCTGTGTTTGCAGACAGGTGACACCAACTCCAGGCATTTAATTTAGATGCTCTCAAAGCACCTACATGACCTATGCAGGGAACTTAGGCTCACAAACCTTGACGTCCTGAACTGCACCTAAAACTAGATACTGAAATAACAGGGCCTGGATAGCCTTGTCATGCATAAAGCCAGCTGGACTGCACACCTGGGTTAGCTATTTAACAAAATCCTGCTGGTTAGAGCAATAGCATCTCCTCAGTTGCATGAGTAATTCACTCTGATACCCAAAGTGTACTACTATTATCAGCTCCTTCTAAAAATACTCATTTGCAAAATACCTAAAGTAGCAGCTAAGGCTTAGCACGTATAACTCTTCCAGAGCACACATATGTGAACACTTGCAATGTAACACTGAATCACACAAGAAAACACCCTTGTTTGTTTATCTATTATACATGTGTTCTGACTTTGCATTAACCCTTTGAAAATATTCATGTAGTCATCCCATAACATTATTCACACCTGTTCTTTTAATGCAAAAGGTAGTTTATTGGGGTAAGGATAACTTTGGGAATGTGTAAGGAGAGCACGTATAGTCAATCGCAAATCATTGGAATCACTGGTTTTAAGAAGGTATATTTGGGGCTACAAAGATGGACTAATGCATTTTGAGAAGGCTACTAAAGAAATGAGGGACCTTGGCACTGATTTAGATGTTACTTTTTTCCGACCTCAGAAGACTTTCAGAAAGGTGGTACAGCATGGCTCAGGCTTCATCACTCTTTCTACATAGCTCTTGTTTGTACTGTGGACATTATTCTGGGAGTGTCTGCAAAAATAAAATAAAATGATTTATATTATGGAAATACCAAAGCATGTTGCGCACTGTCCAGAAATATAGAAAGAGACCCTTTGCGTCACAAAGAATTTATCATCAGAAGAACAAGATATGAAAAGTGAGAGCAATGGGACTGGAAAGAAAGAGGAAGACCAGCTTATAAAAATAGAGTAATGCTATTTCTTAATTATGTATTTTAGTATGTGGGACATCCTGTCACAAAACTTAGTCCCTGACATGGAATAAGTTCTATATTCTTATCCTCCCTAAATCAACTTTAGTCCCCTTTAGGGGAGAGTGTTACAAGGAACAAAATTAACTAAAGAGTAGAAATGTGGTAGAAAGTTACATTCTGTAGTATAGTACGGATATGAAAGCCTCATGCTGTTGTTCCACAGATGAACACATTGCTGAATCCATGGCGTGCTTCAGCAGGATGAGAACTGCATGAAGCCTCTCAGAGAACTCAAAGATCTGGTGGGCTTTTTACACTTGTCTTACATTGAAGTTAGTTTTTGATTCCCAGTCTGTAAATATCCGATGCTCAAAGTATCTATGGAATTAAGGACTAAGACCTGGAAATATGAAGATAATATACCTTTAGTGCAACTCTTCTTTTATTAATGTCATAAAGCGTTTGACACTGGTGGCAGAAAGGTTTGGGGCCACACTTGACTCATATTTTAAAATGTCGGGTTTTATAGTTATTCACTCTATACTAATAGAAAGCACTTTTACTGCTTAGTGTTGATACAGTCTTGTATCGGAAAATTTCACCTCCCTTTTGAGCTAAACTTAGCTTTCTCTAATTATCCCACTGCCAGCGCAGGTATTACTGGCATGAGCGATCTAAGCAGGAGTCGGTCTACTAGATGAAAAATGTCAAAGGCAGAGAGAGGGAAGGGAGTCATCACAAGGAAGCTCTGCAGATTTCTTAAGAGGAGTCACTTGGTGACATCACCAATTAATCCAAACTGTGATCAAAGCAACCACCAGCACCAGGGAACAAGACACACAGAGGAAGGAAGCAAGTCAGAGGCAATCTCAGCTTGGAAATGATCACAGTTTTGTTATCACTTCCAAGCTAATAATAGCGATACTTCTGGAATCAGAATTTCCCTGCCTCTCCTAAGAATAACCACTGCACAAAGATGAGATGTAAGAGGCAGCTTACGCTTGTGGGCTGGCATATGGTGCTGAAGTTCCCATCTGCAGCACATTTGACCCTGCCACAGAGTGATTTCACCTCAAGACCGACCATGCAGCAGGCTGACAGGACAGCATCAGCTCTCCTGCAACCACTGGCGGGTGATGTGAGAAATGGCTCTTCATTCCCTGCAGAGATTCCAAAGGTCACTGGAAAACATCCAGCAAAAGGACCTGGCACTCCTGCCTGCTGAGGTAACACCTATTCTGCCTTCCAAGCCTTCACAGAAAAAGAGGTTGCACACAGTGACATTCAGCATGCCAGTCTTGTTCATAAAAATAAGGAGACATTGCTCACCACTGCATGAGTTCCACAAGACCTTTTGCATTTACATTTTTCTGTTCAAACTGGAATCTTATGCTTTAGGTAAAACAAGTCTTTATTTTAAGTGCAATAGGAGTTAATCATAAACCAGGTGAGTCTAACGATCATTAGGTTTTTCCTGAAAGGATCACAGTCCCATAAAAATCCCAACTAAAGTTGGGAGCTTACAGGGACATTTCAAAGTTTTAGAGGAAACAGGACCAGCTACCTGAAGTTATGATGCTTGGAACAAACCATTCCTTCTGCTTAGTTTTTAAAGGCAGCTGACAGCTGAGCTGCAGAGTGCTTTAAATAAATACTATCAGAATTTGTACGAATAAAATCAGAAGACTTCTTTTGATGGAAGCCATCATCTTTTTCATTCATTTTATGGAAGCATAAAAATGGTATTTTGTTTGCAGTAACATTTCAGAAAGTGAAAAGCCAGTGACAGTGCTAGGCTGTTTGCAAGATGTTTTGGTATCTAAATCCTCATAAAGCAACACTGAAAAGGTACTGCCCTTCACCCAGGAGGTAGTAACAATGTCATGTGACGTACATGGCCATATAGTTAATAGTGGAGCTAAGTATAATCAAAGCTAATCATTCAGCAAGAGCCCAGGGCTGAGAGGTTTCCCATTCCAAAAAAAAAGTTCTTGCAAACTACTTGTGTTTCTAAGTAAAAAATGAACCAGCTATTAATTGAGTTCTCATACTGCAAAAATGTCTATTTTTTTTCCTTCTACTGCTGTAATTAAAGATAGGAAATGGGAGTAAGTTTTTGGAGTCTAAATTATTCATTCTGAATAATTCTTTCAGTTCTAAACAATTAAACTAGATGCTAATTTTATGCAAAATACATGTAATATTAATATGAGCATAAATCCTACATTCCCTAACAAACCCCAGCGTTCTATTAATGGGCAATATGAGCAGTACAAACTACTCACATTTATGACATAAACATGGTAAATATAGCACAAAGTGAAATTTAACATGGCAAAGGTAGAATTTAATTTTAGAAAAATAACTCCTATGTTCTTCAAAAGCAGGCAAAAATTCCGGATTTTTAATTACATGAGTTGCAAGTTTCTAAGAAGAATTCATGCAATGTGTTTTAGTGTTGGGTGCTACAGGACTGGATTTTATTTTACTAAAATGTATTATTTTAAAAGGAAGATGATTGAAAAACCTGCATGCCGCAGAATCCATAACACGGGGAGGATGAACCCATGCTGTCGGTCTGCAATCTGAAACTCAGCTGCTAAAAGAGAAGGACAGAAAAGTGTAACTGCACAGAACCCTGTTGCTCTGTGTCAGAGAAACAATTGCTGACACCACAGCCAAGGCAGTTGGTATTTAGGTTGGATAAGACAGTACAGCTGATAGTGGGTCAGTATTTTCCATTAAAAAAGGGACTATTTGCCACCAGCATGAATGTTCTGGGGCCTTTTAAAAAGGCTGAGTAGATGGAAGTATTTATATAACTAAGTGCAGGGCATATGGATCATTTACATTTAACTTAAGTCATCAAGAGATCATTTGCATCTATGGTAGGGTCCAGACCACATGGGAATTATTTTCTCCTTTATTAACAAACTAAAATAAACATAGCTTACCCAGCTCAGCATTTCATTGATAGAAGTTTGAAGTTCCGTCTCCTTCTTTTTTACAGAAGTGCAAGACATTGTGGATCTCCCTAGCTATAGTTATCCCTTGTACGCAGCTGTGCAAGCTCAGCTGATGATTCCACTAGATACACAAAAATTGGTGCCTGTATTTTATACAGGACAATCAAACCTATTACGAGAAAAGGCTAAATGTTCAAACTGTGTAAAACTGTGCAGGTAGAGCTCAGATCTTCTGACACATCAACTACAAACTCAGTTTTCAGGAAGCCAAACTTTGCCCCAGTGTCCCTTGCTGATTTGTTTCAGTGGGCTCAGAGCTATCCAGTCAAATCTCCCTTGCAGCACTGAAATACTTCTAAGTCCTTGGATCTACCTATTTTGGTCAGGGCTAAAAAAATCCACCTGGTGGTAGAGTATCAGAACACGTGACATGTATCAAATTTTAAGCCTACTGAAAATCTTTCCAGAATCTATTTAAAAACACTCAGAAAGAAAGTAAAAGCATGTACGCTCTTCAGTTTTCCCATAGCTCAGCTACCAATGCTGCTATAGCATGAAGCATCTGAGAGCTGTCTGAGAACTCTCACCAAACCTACGGGCACAAGTATTGTGCCTTCATGTGATGAAAGCCAAAGACATAAAGCCTGTTTCAGAATATGCTGCAGTATTCTCTCCTGATGCCATATATTAGTGTTGAATAAATATCCCTACAGTAAGACACTATTCACACAAATGAAACATTTTGTTATAAACTTTTTGTGCTTAAGGCATTGGCATTTGTGCCTGAGGTTTTCCAGTTATTTATGGTACCGGCAAAGCACAACATCCTACATTAGCTTCTTAGCAGTAGCTCATAGCTGGAGTTTTCTGGGACTGGCTGTCTATGTTCATATTCCTGCTAAGAGTACACATATACCTGTGCGCACTCATCCTGTCTTCATTTTGTTCATACAAAGGAAAACATTAGCATATGTGCTACACTCCTCAGTTTTATTCCACCTGCTGAGTCCCTTAATGTCAAAGGGCTTTATACAAGAGGAAAAAGAGGACAGGAGGTGAAGGCACAAGTAAACAACGTACCTCAAAGAATTTCACCTCCTGGTAAGCTAAGTCATTTTTTCCAACTGCTGAATCACATTTTCACCGGCACTTCAGGTGATTTCAAAGCAATGCCTGTACTCCCTGGAGGAGGGCCTCAAAAACCTGGACAAATGATTGTGACTTTTACCATATTCACTGTGCGCTTTGAAGGTTTCTATGATTGTATACACCTTGGTAAAGTCCTCCATACACATGAAATGTGTATGTTCAGCAAATACTGGGTACGCAGAGAAGCCAGAATGCTTCAGCAGAGTAAGTCTCAGTCCGCCAAGTGGCTGCTGGCATTATGTTGATTGCCAGTGCACATGCACCACTGGGAGTCTACGAGAGCAGGTTCCGTATGTTTTGAAGCATTCTGTGTTCCCATCAGCTTTTCCTTTGCATGTCCCACATTTTCACAGACAGGCTATTCCCCTCTAAGTCACCAACACCAACTCTGTTGCAATATTGCTGATCCTGAATTCTTTCCTCTGGCAAAATTCCTGATAATCTCAGTTGGTGTCTTAATTGTGTAAGAACTTCTGACCAAATAAAACATGCCTGATGTAGAAAAAACTCCACGCGATAGCTAAACAATTCAGAAAGAGACGAGTTTCCTCTGCACAGAGATTTGCTGAGTTGGTTTTTAAGGCCAGGTAGGTGCAGAAACATGACCTCAAAGGACATACTAGCGATGGAGGGAGCATGAAGCTGCTCCTGAGTATAAGAGGGAAATCTGATCTAGTTGCTGCTGAGAGGAGAGAAAATCAGATGAGCCCTTCTCCAGTGACATTGTTGTCCCTGGGACATGCTACCAAAGTGGCTTTTTCTACAAATTTGGCTGCAGTGTTTACATTCAATAGAAACCTAACACTAGATTGTGTCTGGTAAATTCACTATGATGGAGATATTCAGATGCCTGCAAGTGTGAGCGTAATTGCTTTGTTCTTCTGGGAGTCTATAGTATGTTAGAAGGTATGCAGAGCCAAACAGCAGAGAGCTGTGCCCCACTGTCTCTTTGGAATTTGTTTCCATTTCAGGAGGCAGAAAAAGAAAAACCAGTTAACACACCAAATGCAGAGAATCAACTTTCTGGAAGGAGGATGGCACTGTTGACATAAGTACCTCCCTTCTGTTGGGGGCAAGAGATAGACTACTAGCCTGATGAAAAGTATCACTGTCACTGATTATCTTGCACAAAATTCTCCTAGATGTTAGTAGAGGGAGGCCAATGATAGACATGCTGTAATTGCCAATACACTTTCTTAAATTGTCCTCCCACATATTTAGTATGATCCAGGCATAAATAACTCATTTTCTATTCACTTCTAGGAACAGAAGTGTGGCAGAGTAAACAATCAGGTGGACTATCCCCTGCCAGGTGACAAGCTGGCAGTTTCTTTTTTCTTTTCAAGTGGCTGTTCACTGAGCTTTTTATGATATTTCAGAGGTCATATAGGTTGCAGGGAATAATAAAGCCATTGATAAGAAAGAAGCTTGTATCCTTGTTCTCCCAACACCGTAAGACTGAAGAAGAAACAGAGCCATGCCTCTCCAATTTAATTGCTTTTCTGGAAGAGTATTTATTTTAGGCTTCTGTTCTGAAGAACCATTTCAAAGTCTGGATAAAACTCATCCCTAAAACTATTTACTCTCCTTGATATCATATGAATAAGGTAAAATTCTTCACTAGAGTATACCCCGTGACAAATAATGCCCTTGTAATTATGGGTGGGGATTTTCATGCAGTGACTGATGATGCCTTGGAAAAGAGCCATGACACTGTGCATTCAGAAGCTAAGCTATCTAAATCCTTGCAGAACTCATTTATGCTTTTGGGAATATAGGACAGGTGTGGCAGTTACTAAACCTGGATACTTGAGAATTCACCTCTTATTCCCAGGTGTGGGCCATTAATTCTCGCTCAGACTTGTTCAGTTCTGACAAGTCTCTTTTGAATCAGATTTTATATGTGCACATATACACACACAATACAAAGCATTTGCTTTTCAATCCATTTATCTACTTTATTTTTACTCATCTTCAGCTATGCAGCCTCACCTTACCAAACATTTTACATTCACATGGCAGCAAACCCCAGTACTGCTCAGTGGCAGACTACAAATTCCCTGTCACATTCTGTAGATGCCAGAAGACTTGCAGTTCCTGTTGTTTAGTACAATTACTGAAGAAATTCAGGTAAAACTCAAGCCAAGCCCCAGTGAAATTCACAACAATGTCTACACCAATTTTAATTGGATCACTAGACATTAGAGCTAAGTCAGAGAACACTTACATGAAAACACAGGTTGATAAAAACTCTAAAATCCTGTTAAAAACCGTAGAGGAACGTGGCACTCCTCCTTTTTGTTAGATGCTTTTCCAGAAATCTGGACACTTTGGGGTAACGGGACACACACAGAAACCTCATCCCAGACCAGGCATTCTTCAGAGACACACCTGATGTTTTCAAACTCAAATACCTACAAGAAAGCTTCTAATTCTATATTCTGGTATTTCTATAAAAGCTCACAGATAGTAACACCGGCTGCTTCACTCACTTTGAAGGGACTTGTGGCTACTGAACACTAACGAATATCTGGTCATCTTTATTTACTTAAAATACATTGGTCGTCATCTCAGCAGTCCTCTGGAATACCATGAAGAGAGCGGATTATATAGTTATATGTTAAATTTCCAAAAAACACACATTTTTGTGACAGCATTTGTATGTGCAGAGAATTGTCACAAGACAACAAAAGATTGTTTGAGGTAATGAGATGGCCTTTACTTCCAAATCCCTCAAGAGGCCACTGCTGTAGTGGTATGCTTCTCAGATCAAAGTATTATCCTGTGAAATGAAACATCGGTATCGGAGAACCTGAGCTGATTTGGCTTGAAGCACAAATTCCTGACAGCATAAGGGATGAGCATATGTTGGGTAAGAGTTTCAAGAAAAAATAAATTTATCAACAACAAGTGTTTTGTAGCTATTAAAGAGAAACCTCTGATATGTGACTGTNTGACAGCATAAGGGACGAGCATATGTTGGGTAAGAGTTTCAAGAAAAAATAAATTTATCAACAACAAGTGTTTTGTAGCTATTAAAGAGAAACCTCTGATATGTGACTGTTAAAGAACTCAGCCTACTAACCAGAATAACATAGAAAAAAGTGAAACTTGCAAAAAAGGGCACACCTTTACCTATGCAGCTGGCTAATTTTAAAAGCACCAGCTAAAAGCTTCTGATTAAAAAGTTTAACTTCCTGATAATGGCATGAAATGAAAATACAGCAATTAAGGACCTAAATCTCAGGGCAAAACTAATGCAGATTCTACCTAGATTAAACCAATCCATCAGGCATGAAGAAGCAATCCCTCACTTAAAACTGTAGAGGAAATGGGAGCAGCTGTAGCTGGAGAGAACGCAGCATGTAACACCTATGAAAGTGACAGCTTGGTTTTCTAATAAAAGTGATTGCTGATATATTAGTTTTCTCAGAATTTTCACAATCTTTTCACAAAGATTTCTGTATTAGCCTGATTCATTTTGCTATCACCCAACAGCCTGCCAAAGATGTTGGGAACGGAACAGCTGTCTATTTGGTTTTGTCCTCCTCCATTTGAGAAACATTCCCTTTATTCTGCCCATGTAATTGAGTTAATTTCTTTTCAGAAACCAGTACAAGTAACTCTAGCTATGCAGAACTGGAAACTGGAAATACTTAGTTGCTAGACTTACTAGCTGCATAGAGAGAAAGAACAAAGACGTTGGATTTTTCCTGTAAATGAACTCCAGGCAGTGTTACAATAAAATGGATGTTTGCTATTAGAACAGAATGGCTCCTTTCTTTACTTAGTATTTTCTAGAACAAAAGCACTGTAACTTTCCAAGGCTATAGTGAGTCAGTGCTACAATTAGAAGTGCAATCCTGAAATAGTGGTCACCACTAAGCAATGTTTCCTCTTCTTTCTCTTCACCTATTCAAAAAGGCTACCTCTGACAAATTGTCTATTAATAGACAAGTTTCTATCATTGAAATTATCAAATTGGACTGAAAAAACACTCAAATTCTGAGCTTAGCAAGCGTAAGCTTTTTCAAACAGACAGACATAGGTACTGATAATACTTTTTCTTTCTGAATCTTTTTTTTGAAACACATATTTTTGAAATATAGCCAGATTCCTGATAAATGAAACTGAGCAACTCTTCTGCTTTCTGAAGCTTTTATAACCTCAAATCCGCAAAATGTAGATATCTAACAATAGGATTTTGGTCTTGGTGCAGGTCAGTCCTGAATGTGAAAAGTAATTATTGTAATACCAAAATGCAAGGGCTCTTAAGAGAAGGGAGGTTTGCAATAGTAAGGTTAGGGAAAACCTCAATTACAGACTTCATATTGCTGGGATACTCCTGAATGAATGTCATCTGCTTGGTGATGATAAGGAACACAATCATGTTCAAAAGAGTAATCCTGTCCAGTTTTGAAGAAATCTAGGTTGAGAGAATAGGGTTAGCAGTTACCAAGAAAAGCTTTTGTTTTGTTATAATTCAGTACATTTGCCCTCAAATACATTAACACACTTTATATCACAGCCTGGAACAGTGTGTTTCTACCTAAGGGGCATATTTATTTCCACTTGTAAAATATATATACACAAATACATTGATTTCCCTCCCTTATAAATCACTGGAAAGGAACTGACTGACTTCTCATCTAGAAGAATTCAAAGGCATGAATGTTAGACCAGAGGAAAAAACTGCACAGTAGCATAATGTGTGAAAAGTAAATCTTTAACAGAAATGTGCAAATCTTTTTGAAGGCTTATTCATGAGGAAAAGGGAGGCAAAGAATTGAATGCTTACAGAGAAGATGTGGGTTTTTTTAAAGTGTAGGTTGTAGTCCAGAGTGCTTGTATGGCTTTTATTTTAAGACAAAGAAATACTTGCCCATGAAGACAGAGGTAACAAGCATAAACACTGGAATCAGACGCAACAGAAATGATTCAAACAGCGACAAAATAGCTTTCACACTGTAAATGGAAGGCCGTAGAGAACTTCTGAAATGTTTTTGAAAGTGTTAAGGGAACATACTGAGTGGGTAATAAACAGGGACGTTTACCCCAACAGGCTCCTCTCCCCTTTACACCTTCTGCTTCTGATTCCTACAGATACGTTCTATTTCCTCGATAGCTTTTCTATAATAGAATAAAATCTATAGTCATATAGCTAGACTGTTGCTATAGGAACACATCCAGAATCTGAGTTTAAAGGGCTCCATCCCAGCAGGGACCAATCTGCTTGCGACACCATACTCCAGAGCTACTGCACAGCTCGTGTAACTTGTAAATAAGCAGGTGAGGCATGTATTTCAATGCCACATCTCAAGAGCAGTTGCTCATATATTTCTGTGATTACTGTTTAGATCGCTTCCATCATGTTCTATTTTTACTGTAACGCTGTGGGAACAAAAAAAAAATATCTTGCAAACACTAAGTATGCTGTGTGATGGTTTTCCTGTAATAGGATACATGCTAACCAAGCACTGGAGCGTCTTACGTGCATGGAATTATGTATGGGCTTTAACATTTAAAATAATGAGACTCTATGAGAATAAGTTGGTCTGCATTTTATTTTATTCAGCTTTCTTTGATGGGGATTAATGAATGAATGGTCATAAAGTGCTCTAAAATCCTAGGAAAGCACCCTAAGAGCACACGCTTACTTAACTATTGTGAGCAGAGGATAATGTTTAATGCTTACCTGGAATTTCGGTCTAGCTATAGATGGATGAGTCATTGTCACAGAAAACGTAGCAGTTTCAACTGAGAAACAGAAAAACACTGGCGATGTTAAAGCAAATACTTGATAACTGACAATGAAACAGTATCTTCATGGTAACGAGCTGAGTAAAACTGTTTGCCCAGACTAATCCTCAGAATTCTTCTGCAAATGTGGTTTATTTTCCACAGGGCTTTACAAAAACAACACCCCACCACCCCCCCCCCCC
>VZSC01047435.1:590519-636812 GCA_013398225.1 Steatornis caripensis
CATCAAAGGGACATAAAAATGGCAAGTACAAATAATTACATCTATATTACTGAGCTCTGCAATGGTGTTTACAAATCTGATTCTTCTCATTTCTTTTGCAGACATAAACCATTTTACAAGCAGGTTTATGTACTAAACTGGAGGAGCATACAAATTGGTACTTTTTCGCTCTGCATTTAAACAAAACCCTACTTTTTCCACACTACTCTCTTTCACTGTCTGCACACCTAAACATGTTCAAAACTTGCTTACCTTGCAAAGTGATGATTTTCATAACTGCCCACTACAAATACGTACATCTCTTAAATGCGTATTTCCCATTTGAACAGCTATAAACACAACCTGCACACGTACAACTTGAAGAGATGCGAGCATATACATCTTTATGCTGTGCTTGTTTAGGTGGAGTCCAGGAGATGTGAACCAAAGTGCTGGGAAAATACAAAGGGCCAAAAATTATTTTCTACAAAAAGTGAAGTATTGTATAGTATCAAACCTATACCAACAAAATGCTGCATAATCTGTGACATTTAACACTATGATCTAGATGCTTCCTGATCTGCCTGTTAAGCCTTTTTTTTAAAAAAAAAGGATGTTTTATAAGGAAAATTAACTAGTATCTATGAAATTTAGGAATTTGCCGTAACTGTTGTTGTCAAGCGCAGAGTTTAAATTTTTATTTCACGTCCTCGGAATTCCTCCTTCCTTCCCCCTATCTCCACAACATCCTACAGAGGCAAACCACGCAACAGCTAGACGGAGATGGAAATACACCGCCAGGCGCTAATTAACAGTCCAGGAACAACTAAAAGACGCCAAGCAGTACAGACGCATAGCACGACCTGCTCTGACGGCCGCGGGGCGCGGGCCCACCTCGCGGCAGCTGCCCCCGAGAAACCTCCCAGCCACGCCCCGGGGGGAACCGAGACCGCCTCCTTTCTGACGCGGGGCCCGGGGATAAGCTCCCCGCGCTGCCGGTGAGGGGAAGCTACCGGGGAAACACGGGCTCGGCTTCTTCCCCTCCGGCTGGGGGCAGCAGAGAGGCGTGGGGCCCATCTCGTGGGGCTCCTCGGCCCGGAGAACAGGGGGCGGCCGCCCGGCTCCCCACACGCCCCGGGGGACACGGCTGCCTCGCTCCCCTTCTCGCCAACCACCGAGGCGGGAAGGGAGGCCTCTCACCACCGCCTCCAGCCCTCCCCCCACCGGAGGGGGGAAGATGGCGACCGCAGGCTGGGCTGGGCGCAGCCAGCGGCTGCGGGGACACGCGTGGCCGCGCACGGGTTCCCCTGCACGGCCGCTCCTGCGCTATGCAGAACTGGAAACTGGAAATACTTAGTTGCTAGACTTACTAGCTGCATAGAGAGAAAGAACAAAGACGTTGGATTTTTCCTGTAAATGAACTCCAGGCAGTGTTACAATAAAATGGATGTTTGCTATTAGAACAGAATGGCTCCTTTCTTTACTTAGTATTTTCTAGAACAAAAGCACTGTAACTTTCCAAGGCTATAGTGAGTCAGTGCTACAATTAGAAGTGCAATCCTGAAATAGTGGTCACCACTAAGCAATGTTTCCTCTTCTTTCTCTTCACCTATTCAAAAAGGCTACCTCTGACAAATTGTCTATTAATAGACAAGTTTCTATCATTGAAATTATCAAATTGGACTGAAAAAACACTCAAATTCTGAGCTTAGCAAGCGTAAGCTTTTTCAAACAGACAGACATAGGTACTGATAATACTTTTTCTTTCTGAATCTTTTTTTTGAAACACATATTTTTGAAATATAGCCAGATTCCTGATAAATGAAACTGAGCAACTCTTCTGCTTTCTGAAGCTTTTATAACCTCAAATCCGCAAAATGTAGATATCTAACAATAGGATTTTGGTCTTGGTGCAGGTCAGTCCTGAATGTGAAAAGTAATTATTGTAATACCAAAATGCAAGGGCNGTGGGGAGCGGTGGCGGCGGTGCTGCCACAGGCCCACGGGGGAGGGGCGCCTGGCCTGGGCCCGGTCCCCGCGGTGGCACCGGCTCTGCGGCCGGGGGAGTGGGGCCGGGCGGGGGCAGCTGGGGCGGTTGTCACGGCTCGTCCCCCGGCCGTTAGCGAGCGTGCCCGGCCTAGGGAGGGTGTGCGAGCGGGGCTGGCGGCCCCCGGTGCCGTTCAGCCCTCTCCTTGGAGCTGCCCCGAGCCGCGATAAGACGCCGTGCTTTAACAACTGGTGTTCTTCTTTTCTAGCTTCTCAAGGGAGTTTTGAATGTCTTGACAAATCTTTCTGCTTCCCAACACATTTTTATAGCGCCAGACAAAACTTTGAAAACAGATCTATCACAGAAGGCTTGACGTTGGTTTTAGCTCTGACATCTGGTGGGAAATGGTCATTAAGACAACTCACCACTCCCCTCCGCAATAGTGCCACGCTGGTTATAACCCCTCTTCAGAAAGTGTAAAAATCCAGAATTTGAAAAACTTCAGACTTAAGGAATTAGTTAATCTTTAGAAATAGCTACCTTCATTATATTTCAAAAGGTGGAGTCAAATTGAGACCTCCTTGCCTCCTGGCATCTGGGATTGTTTGCAATTCTGTCATCAACACTGCTAGCCTGCAATTAAAACACATGCTTTAGATGTTCCAAATACATCTTTTTTAAGGATGTTGGAGTGTGTTTTTCTTGTAAGGTGTAGGGAAAGATTTTGTGAAAAACACAGGGAAGTGATGTTGTCAGCTATGGTAACAGATGACAGGTTTGAGTTGTTGCCTAGCCTTCAGTACGTGAGAGTTACCATCATCTCTTACTAACTTGCCTGTGAGAGTGTGCAGCAAATCACACAGGAGCGGGCCCTCCCAGTGTTCAGCAAATGTATGCCTGGAGTTTTATGCTGTTGTTCTTTGTACAGGGTCATCTGGATTTAGAGTCAGATCCTACCAGGGTATTCCTACTGGGGGCAAAGAGCAGGGAGGCCACCTATTGCTCTTCAGATTGGGACTGATTTTGTGTTAGACAAGACAGCTGAGTGAATTTGTGCAATAAAAGCATCCTGACTACTGGTCAGAATCAACACGGTCACATCTCACAAAAGTAGCAGAGAGAAGTACTTTGTATTTTTTGCTGCTAAGTTAAAAAAAAACCAGATTTAATTAACAAATCAAAACACGTATTTTGTTTTTTGCCAAAATGAGCATCTGGAAGGGTTTTTTAAAAATATTTTTTGTTGTTGTTGTGTGAAAGCAAAGATAATAAAGGCCTTGATTTGCTTGTGAGTCTCAGTGGTCCCTGAGGAGCGCTGTCAGACAGTAAGAAACATCTCTTTGCCCGAGAAGACACCTCTGACATACCAGCTATTATGCTGTAGTGGGTGGCCACTTGGTGTCCTGGGTGGCCACTTGGTGGCCCAAGGAGAGAACAAGGCAGTTCTAACTGGCCACTGGAAACACTACCATGTGCTGGGTGGAACCAGCCCAGGGCTGTCACTGAGCTTAAGCTGATGAGCAGCTTTATGGGAACAAGATGCTCAGAAACTACTCGCTCTGAGGAGCCACTGCCTGCTGTGCCCAGGCTATCACGCATTCACAGGAAACCAACCTGTTAGCAGAGAGGAGAAGAGCAGCTGTGCCTGTGTGGCACAGTGTCTGAGAAGCAAACGCCCATCTGCCTCCCCACCCTCGTGGCCTCTCCCACTTACTGTGTCCTTTACTTCACCCTTCTTGAGAGCCCCTTCCGTATGTCTCATACCTGCTGCCTTTAAATCTCCTCGCAGCATTCCCTGAAGGATGCTCCATAGCATCTGTCTGTCCAGGATATCCTTCCCTCTTGTTCTGTTGAAGAACTGTCAATCGGAAATGGGGATCCAGCCTCCAAATAACCAGGGGAAAAAGATTAGTTTCAAGCCTCAGCTGTTGTAACTCCTGGGTTATCTGTGATGCAGTACAGTTAATGCTACTTGCTTTTAATAAACATTACTGGGAGCAGGACAGGAATCCATGTGTTATCTCTCCCAGGTAAGAGTTCTGATCATCAGGCCAGATAAGAGCCTGTCTCATTCAAAAAATAGTTATTTGATACAAAATGGGTCAGTTTCAGTGGAAAGGAATTGAGGGAGAGCCAGAACACTTGCTTGAGAGGTGTGACACCGTTTCATCTTCTCTGCACATATCCGTGTACTGCCCAACTAAAATATGGCATTAAAATTCGGTTTAATGGAACAAGTAATTTTTCCTTTGAATTTCAGGGGAATTTGATAGAGATCTGAAGGGAATGTTAACCCAGTATTAAATAGTTTCGATAGCATAGAGAGAAACAGCACATGGAACCTGGTGATGTGAAGAAACTTGTTACAGGTTGGGTGGGGTGCCTTCGGGGGCAGGAGCCACCCCTTTTCTGTAGTATCTCATGAAGTGCAAGAAGCAGATCATGAAAATGGTATGGGTTACTTAACTAACTGGGCTGTCTGGATGAAGTTAGCAAGCACTGTAACGTGTTGAAATAGAGGGGACAGGAGAGCATTCTGTCTGGCTTTGAAAAGATGCCAAAAATTAGTGGAAAAATTCAGTTCTCAGAGGCGATTCAACAGAGCTATATATTCTTTGAGGGTTACAGAAATCCTACATTTAAAAATAAAGCGGAGACAAAGCCAGTATATGCTCCAAGAGGAGCATACACTTGCATCTTGACCAAAAATGTGCAATCACACATGCACAGCTACTATAACTGGCCCTGCCAGAATGGTATTTGTGCACCGTGACATCTTGTTAGCTGTATATTCAGCTTAACTGCTCAACCAAATTGCTTATTCAGTCAGAATCTAAGACTTAAATGTGGTTTGCAAAAGTTGCTTTAAGTGTTGAAGTCAGGAAAATACTAAATACAAAGGTTAGGCATGTATGTATACAGATGTCAAAAAGAGCTGATGGTCTCTTTCTGTCCAGAAATATAAAAATGAAAAGACTGCTTGATAGGAGGGATGTTGGTGTACTCATGCATCTTCTTAACTTAAATGAGAAGACTTCTCAGTGACAGAGAATGTTAATTTTGAGTAACATTCAAGCCAAACTTATTAGGCTTTCTGTGAATTTTACTGAACAACACTGCAGCTGCGTTTTGTTCTGGCTCCCTCATCATGGAAGAAAATTTGCAATTCATCTAGACAGTAGAATTTTAACCTTTTAAATGATACCCTAGCAGAATGTAAAACAGCAACTCAGACTGCTGAGAAAAACAAACAAGAACAGTAAACAGCTGATGAACCCGTGAGTTTAGGATGACCAGTGACACACAGCAGCTCGTTTACAAACATCTCACCACAGCCATTCATCAGCTAGACTCAGGAGTACAGTCATCGACCTCTTGTGCTGTTACTGATGCAAGCCATAATCCCTGGGGTGGGACACTGCCGGTACTGGGTGGGTAGCATTGCCCACCGCTGACTTCAATGGCTTGCTTACCCAGCAGGTCTGCTTGAGGATGGGCGAGGGGGACGTTGAACATTAGCTGTATAGTACTGCATGTATGTGTGTGGAGGAGTGTAGGGCTGCACCGTTGGGATGCAATCTGATCTTGGATTGTTTTATGCCAGTTACATACTTCCCTTTAACACGACAAGAAATCAACACTCGTTTGACTGATCACTGAGTACTTTTCATTGGAGCCATAGGCAGGTGTTTCAGGCGCTTAGAACAACCCTGTTGCCCTTCCCCTCTTCTCTCTGAAACTTCTCTCCCAGACGTTTAGGAGGTCATCTCGTGAGATGGGAAGAGAAGGGGAGCAGCTGCTAGCCTTGCCAGGGCCGTGTCCCTGTAGCAGCTGTGGTGGATTCCTCCTTGTGCCACCAGTAGGGTCAGGAGCAGGCTGACCTCGGCAGCGGGAGACCATGAGTCAGGTGAGAGGGTGTCCTGCTCGTCAGGCCTGTTGGTCTGCTGGGAAGGAGAGTGGACAATCAATGGCTGGTGCCGGAGCTACAGCAGGGGGACATACTTTGTGGATGAGTCAGCTGTGGCTGCTGTCTTCCTATGGGTGCCAGCAGTCCCATCTTTGCCGTGTAGTGATTCTCACATCGCCATCACGCTGCGTTCTGATTCACCACCTCGTTACAGTACCGTTACAGGCTTAGCTTTTCTTACTTTGCTTGTGGTTGAGGGGGTTCCTTTAATATCACTCAGTCTCAGCCTTCGCAGCACACTGCCTTCTTCCATAGTTTTTTTTCACTCAGTACTAGTGAGACCTTAAAAGTCATCAGTTTGGACATCATCTTCAAAAGCAAGTGCTCTAAGACGATAGAGGAGAGGTGGACAGTCTGAGCACCCTCACTCCAGAGAAGAGTCCAGGAGTTTGTCTGTGTGTACACCCAGAGGGACAATCTGAAAAGGACAAGGATCAAGTACTCCTGTTGGTCAAGAGTCAGGCTGTTAATAGGTTTAAGCTGCAGAAGGAAAACTCCAGTCTCAAAATTAAGAAAATTAAATAACTGGAGGAAAAGTTAGACAGTGGAACCTGTTGCCAAGACAGAGGTTGTGAAACTGGAGATATTCAAGGCTAGGCTAGACACCCATCCATCAGGGATGGCTTTGGAATAACAGAGGAAAGCCAGTGAACAATGCAAACAGCTTGACTAGATGACCCAGTAACGCTCCCTTCCAATCCAAATACATTCAAGAGGCTTCTGAAATGTAGTTGGCAGCTTGTCCACTTCCAGCACAGTTGTGATCTGTTATTGCCAGATGTACCATCAGTACATCATGCTAAAGCCAGTGATTTATATGACTGTAGCTGAAACCAGCACCCTTAATAGCATTTTTTTTTCCTACTAGGTTCACCTTGCTCTTAATCCATGTGAAGACCTGTTGGAAACACCTTCTAGAAACATAACAGTTTTCCATCTCCTAATAAATTCTGTTGTGTCCAAGAAGAGCCTGTCCAAATGAGCAAGACATCCCAACAGAACGCCGCTGCAGATGCGAACGGAGTAAGCGTGATTCATACCCAAGCACACACCAGTGGTTTGCAGCAGGTTCCCCAGCTGGTGCCTGTTAGTCCTGGTGGCGGAGGCAAAGCTGTGCCTCCAAGCAAACAGGGAAAGAAAAATTCCTTTGTGGATAGAAACAGTGATGAGTATCGTCAGCGCAGAGAACGAAACAACATGGCAGTGAAAAAGAGCCGGTTAAAAAGCAAGCAGAAAGCACAAGACACGCTGCAAAGGGTCAACCAGCTCAAAGAAGAAAACGAACGTTTAGAGGCCAAAATTAAGCTCCTGACCAAGGAGCTGAGTGTACTGAAAGACTTGTTCCTCGAGCACGCGCACAATCTTGCAGACAATGTGCAACCTGTTGGCACTGAAACAACCACAACAAATCCAGAAAACAATGGACAGTAGACACTGTTGTAGCCTTACGAAATGAACTCTCGAGGCGCAGCTTGTCTGCAACGCCCATGCAGTAACCAAGCAAAAACTCTGTTCTTTTAACCATCATTTTGTGCAGATTTTCTTCTTCGTAGGTTTAACACTGAAGATTTGATACAATGAAACCAGAACCTGCTTAGGGTATTTGTTTTAAATATTTTTATCCTCTAAACGATTTATCTAATAAATGCAGATCTAAATTCATAGTCAACAAGGAGCCTAGTATTAGGGAAATAGCGTTTTCACAGAAATGTTGACGTACCTTCGTATAGTTTCCATAATGGGAGGAATCCAGCAGGATGGTTCACTGTAGTATCAGAAACTCGTAATTGGATAAAATGTCTTTTAAATACCTTTTAGTGTATTTAAGCCCTTTGTTTTCTCCATTACATATTACAAAACTGCAAAGGCTGTGGAGGGTGTTTGCTTTCCTGTTTGGCGCACTACTTCAAATCTGTAGAGCAAGTCCTATAAAGCACCACTGAGGTCTTTCCTGTCCAGTTATAGGTAATGGGGAGGGTGTAGTAATAGTGAGCTCGGATGCTTACTGATGTTTTCTAGAAAAAATAGCAGTATACTATGATACAGGCACTTGGCTTCCAAATGGCAGATGAGCCTGAAGCATCACGTACGTGAGGTAAAGCAGCACATTGACAAAGCCTTTTAAGCCTGCATTCACATTGCTCACACAGTGACTGGGGCCTTATGAGAACAAGAGTTTGGTTTTCAGAAAATGTCAAAATGCTACCAAGAAACTGCTCTGCAAAACTGCATTCTTGCTGAGGTGCAGGTATCAGCGAGAACAAAATGTGCAGCTTTGCTAAGCAATGAAAGGGGTAAGACAGCATCTGTTCAGCCAGAATGTATGGATCACTGCTTGTTCACATTTGTCTCCCATTTTCATGGCTGTTCATATTTGCAACCAAGATCTTACAGAAATTCACAGTGATTTTAAAAATAAATGGCCCTACTTTACTTAACAGATTCAGTGGAATTTCTATAGCCATCATACAGTTGTGTGAAGGAGTATCTTTGGTCTTGTTTTATTTTCATAAAAGTTTTTCTATAGCAACTTTCTTAATGCTAGTGCTAAGTCTTTGCCATGATCCATAGTGCAGTGGTATGTACTATATTGAGGATTTAAACAATAAAAGTAAAGCAGGAACTTTGATGTAACCTTAATTTATTTTTGTTTTTAAGTATTTCATTGATGGTATGGTTGTGTTACATTTAACCTGTGTGTCTGGCTAGTGGATTATTACAGTCTTAATCTCCCTCCTACACTACCTTTTTCCATAGATTATTTTGTAGGATGCTTGTTTACCTTGTATCTGTACTTTGGAAGAGATCTTGGATATGATCTCTATGAAGATGCTGTTAGAAAATGAAACCTTGAAAAGTTCTTTTTGAATTTAAACTTTTATGGATTGTTTTGGATTATGGTAGTCTTTTTACAGAGCTAGTTTTTTTGGTTCTAGCTGCAGCTTAAGTAGGTAGGGTTGAAATATCAGAAGCTAATAAAAAACTTTTACTTCTAGTGGTGGCCTCATTTTTCCTGTCCCTTTTCTGTCTCCCTCAAATGCAGAGGTGCCTACCTCAAGCATCTGTCTTTTAGAAATCAGTGCAAGAGTCTCCATTCCTGTCTTCCACTCAGGTTTTTACTCAGTGGAAAGAATCAGAAACTCTTTACAGTTTTGGCTGAATTCCTGATTTAACAAAAAACCCCCCAAAACAACAAAAAGAAATTTTAAGACTGAAAATGTACTGTAGTTAAAAGGAGGGGGGTGAGGGAGCAGGGGCTGTGAGTAACAGAACACCAAAAACTACAAGGAAAAAGATGACCTGAAAGCATCTCATTTAACTGTGCACCTGCTGTGGTGCAAAAGGCAAGAGCTAGTCTTCCCTGGTTGTCTGCTCTGTGAACTAGGACTATATGTGACCCTGTTGTCCTGCAGCTGGTTTGACAGGCTGTTGTGGCATCCCCCCGTAACAACCAGAACAGGGGCTCCAAATCTCTGGTATTTGTTTCTGATTTTGGTGAAAATGATTTCTTAAGTCTCTGAGTGGAGTAATACTCTTTCTGATGGTTTGGTGGGTGACTTCTTCACTTGTTACTCCTGACAGCTCCTGTTCCACTTCCTTCTTGTTTAAAACAAAACCACTGAGTTATGAAGTAATTTGTTTGCACAATGACATTTCTGGCTTTAGCAGTCTCTACACTTGCCTTTGTTTGCCTAGGGAGGCATGTAGGCTGTGTGCAGCACTTCACGCTAATATGTGAAGCCAGGGACCCAAGACTGTTAACAAATTATTATTTTAAATCTACCCTCAGTGAGAGTTTGGTTGCAAGAAAGGCGTGAGTCTATTATTCTGAGCCCCCTCCTGCCAAAACAGCTGTCTCAGACCCACGAGGAGCAAAGGCAGGGGCCACGCTTTCCCTCCCTTTGCCCCAGGGTGGAGCAGCCCAGGCTGTGTGACAGCAAAGTGCCTCCATCTTACCCCTCCACTGCAAGGCACAGTAGACAACCCATACCTAGGTGACTTGGATGATTCTCTCTTCTTCCTAAAGAAAGACTGGAATAAATACACACATACACAAGAAAATGTCAGTGTAAGCCTATAAAAGTTAAGGTTTTCCTTTTGACACATTTTTCTTAACAACCTATAGTCCGTGACAAATACAGCGCCTGTCACTATACGAAGGAGTGTTACAGCACTGTATGTTTCACCAGCAAAACTTACTTCCATTTTCTCACTGTAAGAACTACGAGAATGGGTCCATCCCAGCCTCCACGAGCACTGGGAGGCTCTACCACTTCAACTGTACCCTGTAGCTGCAGCAGCATAATGGGCATGGCAGATAAATCCAGAGTGCATCCAACCCCAGGCAGATGAAGCAATTTAAATATGTCAGTTCAGAAGTGCTTGGACCTTCCTAAACACACAAACTTCCTCAACGTAACAGTCTTTCTGTTATTTTGGTGCCGCTCTATTTGAGTCTGTTTGCATGAAGGGGAAAAAGGCATTTGGGAAAACATGATAGCAAACAGCCTAAAATACCCTAATGCAGTCAAAAAGAAAGTTTGCCATAACCTGTGTTTCCCCCCCACTAATACATTTTAAGTGTATTAAATATCACTTTGCCTTTTTTTAAAGGCTTTCTTCCCTGGTCCTCCCATGCTAATTTAGAAAAAAGTTCTAATTCACTTTTTGCTGAAGTGGATAAAAATTATTGTAATTACAGAACAGACTTCTGGAAGGAGGGATGAAATTTATATTCACCAAGTTCATGGGCCTGATTATGACGGAAAATGGGAGATGGTGCACCATCCCAGACGGAAACGCATCCATGTCTCCGGCAAGCAAAACAACAGCGAAGCTGGTTGCGTGAGCGAGTGCTTTCCCTCCAGAACTCACGGAAGGGTTTGTTCGCTGGTACATGTCGAAACAGAACCAGTTCTGCCTCCTGCTGCATGCCAGATTGCTCGACCTGTTCTGCAGCAGCAGAGCCCAATATTTGCCAAGATTAATCACAGGCAGGGAAAGGCCTATTAACTAAACTGGGGTTGTGGCTTAGTTGAAACAATTCCAAAACTCTGTTTTTTGAAAAATCTGTGAAGTGTTACTTTAAAATAGTAACTGCTGTTGAACTCAAGCAAAAGCAGGTTTTGGAGTGCCCAAAGCCGTGAGCGATCCCATGGGTGCGTTCAGAGCATGCCACAGGAAAGCACTCGGACCTGGAGGGAACAGGGCTGAGGCCACGAGCACCATCTTGCACTAAAAAAAACTCCACAGTTTTAGGGGGAGACGAGCCTGGAGCAGTGCCAGTGTGGTTTCTGTGTTCTCGTATCTGCAAAGCTACCAAAGCAAAGCCTGATGTCATCTGCAGAAGTTCTACATTTCAGAGCTACGAGACTTGCAGTCACCCCAGAAGGAAGCATTAGTGCAGCTGCACATACAGGCTGCTGCTCTCACACCCTTCCCTCCTCACCCCTTCCCCATCGCAGGCGAGACCTCCTGCACTTACCTCTTAGAAACGAGTGCTGAGCAACCTTTAAAAAAATGTAAATAGGCTCATTTGTTAATAAAGTGACATTAAGCGTAAGGAGTGAAGTCCTCTGGATTATTTCGCAACGTGTTTCTTCGGTCTCCAACATGCAGTTTCCTATTTAGCAATGGGTAACGAAGCTGTTCCAAATAAAGAGCAGGTTCTCGTCACACAGATCAACCCTATTAGCAAAAAGAGCTCTCTGTAGAGCAACACATTTGACGATTTTTAAGGTAATTATTTCAGACCTAAATCCAGTCCCAGGCGGGGGGCACGAAGACAGCAACACAGTAGTTTTTGGCACCGTCCAAGCCCGTGTTGTGTTGTATGCCCCATGTAAGACAGGCACTTGCAGGCACCCAGAAGCTCACAGCTGGTCCCATCGCCTGCATGCCCGCTCCAGGATGTAACTTACAGAACCGAGATGCTGAGATGATCAAGTCAGCTGATCCCTTCACAGTGGGAAAATCCTCATGTGGCAAGTGGGAAGACCCAGAAAGGCTCTGACATCCTGCTGTGACTTCAATTCCCCCTGACAATGCAGAGGGATGTTCTGAAGTGGCTTTGCATTGAACCTGTGTAACAGAGCCTGAAGACTGAACAGGAGTTTTGATGTATTCATAAAGTGAGCAAGATTATTTTTATGTAGTTACAGCAACTAGTGCTATTTTATAATGGAAGAAATTTATTTATTCTCCTGCAGGCTGTGAACACCTGCAGTAAAGAAAGGCTTCTCTGGGTAATTTAAATCTTGCATGAATGGAAAATAATTTTATGAGCATTATTAACATGTTTGTGATGTATCTAAATAAAATTTACATTCTGAACTGGCTAACACTGGACAGTTAAAAATAACTCTTATCATTCTGCACAGCATATGCTGCTGAGTGACCCTGAGCCCTTCAGCAAAGATAATCCCTTATTGCAGTTTCTAAGGCTCGTGAACACCACAGCAATATACGTTTTTAAGGAACAAATAGATAGACAAATCTAATAAGCATTGTGCTGTGTGTGAAGGATCAGTACACCAGAGCAGAAAAATCTGGCTAATGAAGGGTCAAAGTTTCCAGTGCACAAATTGGTAGAAAGGTCAGATAAAGAAGCAGGAGCAGGAGCAGAAGAGCGTAATGATCACAAAGTTGTGAGCATAAATGATGCCAAGGATGAATTTTAATAAAAATTTGATTCTGCTTACTCCATTGACACTGAAATAAGATCCATAAGAAAAATGTAAGTGTCATTATGTCCACTGAGAACAGTTCATTTTTCTTCTGTGTTTTTCACAGTACCTGTGATGAAGTTTAAAAAAGGACTTATATTGTTATGATTGCTCACAGCATTCAGATAATCCATTTGGTATTTTAAAGAGTCCAAATCATCAAAATTGAGATTTAGCTGCAAGATATGTCTGAGCTGAGATATGACAGACGTATAAGCCCCACTGACAATAAAGCAGGGTTATTCAGGTGGCACTTGGTAATGAAAACTGCTGACTGCAAGCAGCAGCATTTGAGTTACCTGGATATCAAGTGCTGAAGCCTTCTACCTTTATTTTTTTATGAATGAATCGTTCCAGCTAATAGCCTGCCTACCTCTCTTGCTATTAAGAATTGGATGCATTTTATTTTATATGCAGCAGCATTAAATCAGAACAATGACTGATTAGCGTGAGACAGTAAGTATCATCCTGAAGTTTACTGCTTTTGGCTGGAGAGGCAGTCAAATAAATGTCTTGGTGCTGCTTTGGCCTTCTGCCATGAAAGCCTCAATTTCTTCAACAGTACGTGGGACGCATGTTAACAGCTCCATTCCACTGGCTGTCACTGCGATGTCATCCTCAATCCGGACCTGTTACAGAGAACACGTGGTTACCAAGGTATTCCAGCTGGAGATGAGAAGCGCATCAAGCAGCGACAGCAGCAAGAGCGCAAGGCGCGTTTCAGTCTGTGATGTTGATGCAACACCAGGCAGAACACTGTACTGCAAGCACTGGAATTGCCCATCACCACAAGCACCGGGCGCAGAGGTCTGTGGGGTCCAATCCCCCTCAGGCCACCGGCCCCTGCCACCCTCCTGGGACCACACAAGCTCTGTGGTGACCCCCAGCAGAGCAGCCCCACAGGAGGTTGTGGCCCTGCAGGTGACTCTGGTGGTGCCTCTGCTCTGTCGGGTTCACCAGGGACAGGCCGAGCAAGATGCTGCATCAGTGAGCTCATGCTGCCTAATTATGTGGGGCCAATAAATCTCAACCCTCTGACATCAGGAGCAGCAAAAGGAACAGTCTCCTCAGCCTTGCCAGCACATGGCTTGCTAGGGAGAGGTTCAACAGCGGTGCCTCCTGACACCAGAAGTGCCTGTTCTTGAAGTGGTCCTGTTGCTGAGCTGCTGTTAGCTCCTGCAAAGACACTTAAACATCACATTCTCTTTTCTCTAAACACAATAAACTTTCAAAGGAGGAACTGCAGCATGAAATAGCTTGTAGCTGATATTCAAAACATTGAATTTTGAGCTGATGAGAAAGTCCTACGCAGGTCAGACATTCCTTTTAAAATACAATCACTACATTGCAAATCATACACAGAAAAAGCAGATCCTCTCAGTTTCCAGCTCTTGTTCTGTTAAAATGAGGAGTATGCTCCACTTCTGTTTGACTCTAATCTCTTCTTACCAGTAAATATGCCTACACAGTCATTTCCCATTATCTTATCAGAAAAATGTTACTAAGTCGCTAAGCTGCAATAAAAGCAATTTTAGTAAGGTGTAAATCCAAGAGAACACAAACTCTGGGGACTCCCACCTTACAGTTGCTTTAATTGTTTCTGACCTCTTGACATTTTCAACTAAAAATAAAGCTGGTTAACATTTGTACTTCTGATTGCAAAATAATCCATTTGTTCAAACAAAATGAGTCATCCAGTCCTTATTAAACTGTTTAATGATGTCTTTGCCAGATTATTTCTTTTACTTGGTATCAAGTTAAGTGTATTATAAAGCAGAATTAAATAAACAAACTCCATTGAGTTCACACATTTGATTTGGACAGCTGTAAATTTGAAAGCCGTGAGGGTCCTGTCCTTACACTCTGTGTGCCTGAAAGGCCAGTGCCTTGTTCCAGAAGAGGAAATCAGCAATACATTGAACGTCTCCATGCACTTGAACAGATTTTACTAGGGTGGGGTTTTTTGACTCATTGCTTTGAATTTGGCCAGGATTCAGCAAGATGGTCACATTGCGTCTAAAGGTGAATCATGCCCTCTGCGTCGCAGCAGCCCCCCAGCATCTGTCCTGCTGGGTCTTGGGCCCAGGCACAGCCTCTCTGGGTGGACCAGGTCTTGCCAAAAGCCTGCCGGTACCAGGTGAGCCCTGCAAAAGTGCCAGAGTCCAGGGGATAGATCTGGTGACATGGTAAAAGCCAAAGCATCATGTTGGCACGCACACCAGTGTAAATGGAACTGGGCAGAGTGTTGATGTGAAAAATAAAAATGTTAGTGCAAAAGCAAGTCCGAGAGCAGAGGCCAGGCCAGCCAAAGCTAGAGCTGACTCTGCCTAAGGAGAGAGCCTCTTCCAGAGCACCGCTGGCCTCACAAACCTTCACCTACTTGAGCTGAAATTCCCCAGTGTATCTGCTACAGAGAAACATCAGCCACAATTCATCTGCTTAACCAGTAAGATTAGCAAAAAAAAAAAATATTTGTTAGTGTTTCATGCCTTCACCAATACTTCGGCGCTCTTTGAGAGGACAGACTGACTTGAAAGCAGAGCAGATGAAAGCCAGGCTAAGAGGGAGGGGGAAGAACAAGTGGGACAAGGTGTCTGTCAGTGCTGTGCCCTATCTAGGTCACGAGAGAAAATCAGGATGGGGAAGGAAGCTGGAAAATGGAGCTACAGTGATCAAAGGAGCCTGGGGAAAGAAGATACAGTGAGGCAAGACAGGATTGACAAATAATGGACAAAGAGAGATGGAGCTGGCTTAGGAGTCCAGGAATGGAGATCCCAGTGGTGGTGACAAGCGAGACACCCTGAATGAGGAGAGCGCAGAGGCTTGCTGGAGCCGCCTAAGCTGGGGAGCTGAGAGTTACCAAGCAGAGGAGGCTGGGGAAACCCATGAGTTTGGAGTGCCACACAAAGCAACTGATCCTATCGGAGAAACATTGTTAGGAGATCATATAATCAATCCACAACTGTGGATTGCTGTGAAAAGTAGGAGAGCCAGCACCGTCACATCAGCATGCTCACCATCGGCAACTCCAAATGGTCTTTGGGATGTAGCTGGAGGCACACAGACCCACCACGCCCACGGGGCCTCAACCATCACTCCTAGGAAAGCTCCAAGACCTAACCATTTCTCTGCCTGGATGAATCTCACCTGAAACGGGTGCTTGCCGTAACAGAGAGGACAGACTTCTCACTCTTAGTGCACATTTTTCCTTTGCCTAAAAGCAACACAAGTGCAGAGGAACACAGTTCTCAAGGGGGAGGAAATTTCTGCATTTGCTCTTTTCCTTCACACCCTCCACGCTTAAGCTCAGCAACAGCAAGAAGCAGCTTCAGAGGACCTACAAAACCTTCCCTACAGGAGAGCCCGGCATTTGGTCTTGTCTTCTGTCCAAATGGACAAAAGCTGCTGGATCTGCCTGGCAAGGCTCTCTGGCTTGGGACTGCTTTTCCCAGTGGGGGACAGTGGTTATGAAACTTGCTCTCAGAGCTGTCCCTGTTTGCAGGCTCTTTGTTCAACAGTGCTGCTTGTTTCAGGGCTGCAGAGTGGTTTGGAAACGGACACGGCTTAAAGGAACAGCAAACTGAGGTGTGAGGTCAGCTGCACCAGCAGCTTTCAGGGTGCTCTGCAAACATCCCAGGGAGGCTTTTCTTTTTCGGTGTGAAATTGCATGCTTCAAAAAGCAGTCCTGCAAAGGTCAAGTGGCCAGGAATGCCAGGACTGTCCCTAAAATGCCTTTTTCTTATCAACGGTAGTGGCATGATCTGTCTAGATAGACCTGATTGCACAACTGCCTAACGCCAGCAACAGACCATCATGTGGCTTGACTCAATGGACCCAACTCTGTCCCAAAGCAGGGCTTGTGGGCACAGCCAAGGACAGCATAGGAGTTAAATTCCAGGGCTGCTGTCAGCTATATATACAGCCTCGCACTTTGTCCTGACTTACTAATACAGTCATGCTCCCCAGGGCCTCCTGTGTTATCTTCCAAAGGAAGGGGGTTGTAGCACTCATTCATTTCTTTTGGATGATGATATATATAAAAGGCTTTTGAGACTCAAGAAACAATTTTGGCCAATTAAATAGTCCAGATTTGCAAGATGACAGATCCCAGATGTGACTAAAAAAGACCACTGGTGACACGTCTCCTATTTTTTTTTTAATCTATCAAGCATTTGTTTGATTATGGCTGTGGAAAGCAGCAATACTATCACTGCAAGATCTTAGAGTGGAAGACTCGCCTGGGAAATGATGACAGGACGTGGGCCATACATGCTACCCCACGAAGTAAATTAGCACACGTGCTTCTGTCCGCCTGAAGGATCCACGTGTCTGTTTTTATAGCTGGTATCCTACAAAGGCAGATGCATGTAGCCAAGGGGACTTATTTCGACTCAGCCATCGACTCACCAATAATTTTTAACAGAGCACACTTATCACGAGCAAGGTTCGACTTCTGTGCTTCAGGGGGACTGGTTAGGAAATAGAGCTACCCTCACATCAAGCACAGGGATAGGCGGGTACGTTGCAGGGCTGGGGAAGGTGCTTTCCTGTTACCACGTTACATAAAGCGGCAATGCCAAGATGTTTTCCATAGAGGCCAACATGCTCTGTGCTGCACAATGACTCTTTCTCATCCCATGCTGCCAGTCTTCCCTCTTCTAATTCACAAGTGAATCCTCATGTCAGGCACACTTTATTTTAAAGGTCCACGTATAAACATTTTATAAAAGAGGATCAAGATTAGTAGGGCGAGGCCATATGTTTTATTAGATCAACTGGTATGACTGGAAAAAGAAGCTTCAGGCACACAGTCCCTTCATCCAGGCTCAAAAAGAAGCAATAAACTATAAGCTAAATAGAGGTTAGAAACAACTGCTCTTACTTTAACCTAATTATGTTAATCAGACAAGAGAAAAGGGTTAAAGAAGGTTTATAAGCAACTAGTTGCTGGTTTTGGGTTGCCTACAACTATCACTTCTCTTACAAGAACTTTGAAGCAAGCTATATATTTTGCTATGACAACTGCTTTTCTATGAAAGCTTTTCAAAAAATGCTATGTAGCATTATTACTGCTGCATAATATGAAATATTAAAAAGCAGATGAGCGTAATGTTTATGACCTAGTAAACTATTTAATTCCACAAGACACATTCATCATAAACCCAGAAACAGAGCTCAACCTTCTGACAAATAAAAATCAGGATGGACACAACTTCACGGCTCTGTGAACCAGAAGTAAAAAACTAAATAGAAAGCAGGATATTTAGTTGCAACATTTGTTCCTGAGTAAGGGAAGTACTATTGTTTTTGAAAAATACTGTAATATTAGCAGATCTTCAAGGTCCTGGGCTTCGTGTATCTATTTAACTTTGAAATGAGAAAAATCTGCAAACGAAAGAAAGTAATATATTCAACGTTTAGCTGTCTTTCAGCATTTTCTCCAAGTTGCATGAAGTTTTCACATATTAAGTCTAGCGCTAGTTCTACAAATCCTAGGGAAAAATAAAGCCTGAATAGAGACTGAATATTTAAGGCCAAAAAAAGGATTGAATGGTTTTACTGGATCTTTGAGAAAACATCATCTGAACTACATGAATCAGTAATCAGCTTATGAAGAATGGAAATGTCAAACCCTAAAAGGCAGCATTTGAAGGCAGTATTTCCCCTTCCCTGAGGGATCGACTGCTTTTCCTGAGCAATATATACAACTGTATACACATACCTCTATTTGCACATCTATGTTTATTTATGAGCGCGGCATGGGCAGAGTCCAGGCAGAGCAGAGATGCCCTGGGACGGGCACTGCGCCAGCGCCTGACGGCAGCCCTTGCCCCACAGAATTTATGACCTCGGTAAATTGGACCTTAGTTTTGCAGATGGAGAACTGAAGTACATGTGCCTGGATGACTTTCTGATATCGGCCAGGGAAGCTTGTGAAGGACTGAACTCAACGGCTGTCAAGTAAAGAGTTTAGGGCTTCAGACAGCACAGCCCGTGCTCTCAGGACCAGATCCCCTAGCAAAACTTCTTGCCTCCCTCCAGAGGATCTGTATTTGACCTAGAACAGCTCTTGTTTGGTAAAAGCCCAAATTACGAGGTCCCAGAGCAGCAGTTACAGCTGCGAAGCCTGGGTGTCTGTGGTACAGGTATGCAGGAAGGCTGGGCTGCCGACAGAGCTGTTCCGAGCATGCGCAGGAGCTACGCCGGTGCCACCAGCACACTCCTCGCACGCCAGCAGCAAGGCAGAGCGGGCAAAGGAAAACCTCGTGTTCTCTCTCATTGTTTCCTGCTCTTGCAGCTTTTATAATCTCTTTATGGCTAATACCAGGCAGCCTGAATTACCATAAATGGCTACAGTCTTGCCCTTTTTGGCATGGCAAAAGAGCTTCTCTTCTCAATGCAGAGACTTGTCACAGTCAAGAAAACTATCCAAAGCTCAAAAAATACATCAATTCAAGGTGAATTTATTAAAATCCACAAATCCGCTGTGTGGACAGTCTAACTCAGAGTTACAGTGGTGTTACTATGGTTAATGTGAGCTCATTTTTGAAGTGAATTAAAGTAAACCAAATTAAGAACGTTTTAATTAGCGCTGAGCTCTGCAGAGGGAAACAGACTACTTACTTCCTTTTGTAGAATGTATTTTTCTTTTAAATTTAAAGGAAGATTGAACCGGCTGTAGTGAGCTCTTCAGTTAGAACTGACACCAACACTAAACTATGTACTATTCATACTTGTCAGTAAAAACACTGGGCTTCACAAGATCTTTTTTAATCACTTAGAAAATTTTCTGACATGCTTTTGAGAGAAATATTCACTCACTCTGGATAAACTAGAATGAACCCACACGTAGATAACTAAACACGCTACACAGCACAAAGTGCATCTTCCATTTATGGAGAATCAAGTCAGAATTGCAAAGATGGAAAAATTCATTTTGATTGTATTATAATTCAGCTTTTGTTTAGAATTCAGAAATGTTCGGATGTACTTCAGTCTCAGATTTTATTTCCATTCTTCTCCTGGACAAAATCAAGTGACAACATCTGGCTCAGGGTATGTGTGTATTATTATTTTCTTCTCTCTAAGTAAAATGTATTGTTCACAGGGGGATCGGAGATTTAGATTTTTGCTCAATCGTTTTTGGGCAGCTCCTTGTTTTAGCAAAGTTTGTTGGCTAGCTCTCCTTACAAGTCATCATTACAGGATGCTAAGTAAAAAACAGGGGAGAAAGTTGGACTTTGCTTGAAATCTCTGGAACAAAAGTGCCTGATCGGCAACTTATTACCAAGGTAGATCCTCTTATCCCAAGCAAACACAGGCAGCAGGTGAGCCATATGCCTGCCTCAAGTTGCAAAGCTGGAGTGGGCATTCACAGCAAGTCATGGAAAAACGTGGTCTTTGCGGAGCGTTTCCACAGAAAGCTCACCAGGAATAAATTCAGCTGCCGAAAATCTCCCACAGAATGTTTACAAGGAGAACAAAGACAGTTAAACCTGTTTTGGTTGTGGAGTCAAGCTACACAAGTGCATTACAGCGTTCCTTTAAAATACGCTTCAGCATGTGGTGCCATATGTAAAGTGGTCACAGTTAGAAAATGCAGAGTTACGTCTCTTGATAAGGCTGCACGCACATTGTATGGGAAGCCTCCATGAGCGGCTGCCCAGGAGCCCGGCTGGCTCACATGACTGGAGATGGCACGCACAACGTTTCTGTCAGGGTTGGTGGTTCAAAGCCAAAAAAGCCAAAGCTCAAACCAAAAGTGTTACAGTAATTACCGTCTCATGGCTGGCATACAGTGATAAATTAGTCGATGGCAGCAGCAGACAATTCCTAATGAATGACTTTTCATACCAGAAAATCACCGCCATTGCCAGTGATTGTTAGCTTTGTTGAGACTTAGCAGAAAAGCCATAAGGAAGATGAGGCATTGCAGCTGCCTGCTCTATCTTCTCTGTGTGTCAATACGGAAGCTCGCAGAACAATGCGGCACCCTTCAAATGCTCGCCCTGCTAAAATGAAAACCCACTGGAAGCCACTGCAACTGCTGAAAGCTCTGCAAGGGCGGTGGCTTTGAATGGGTAATGTGCCCCGGAGAGCATGGAGAAACAAGGCCCCTCTACTTGCACAGCAGTTGCCTGCAAGGGAACGATTGTCCCGCTCACGGCTACCTCCTGAGTTAGCCACCCTTCCTGCATGCACACTGAGCCTGAAATGTGATACCTCGAGCATGGGTGCTCATGAGGACCATCGGCCATTCCCTTGGAAAACAGGAAAGGCTTTACATTCACAGTTTTTGCGCTGTTCTGGCAATAGTCCAGTAAGAGCAATTACTGCTGTTTTCTCTACTGCCTCCCTGACTTAAACAGCATCAGGCTCTTCTGCCCTAGGAGGGAGCACCAGACTGTGCTGCTGTCAAGGAAGCTAACTCTGAAAAATGGACCTCGGTCTCACATTTCATCACGCACATGTTTCACACATTAGACAAAACACCTACCTGGTAAGTCACTGTACAGTGCTGACAAAAGGTATTTCAATCAATGGAAAAATATGGGTCCATCGTTAATCAGATATCACAAGTATAAAACTGCATTTAAAAATAACAAAAAAAACCCCCTGTTTGTCTGCAGAGTCCAATGGCCCTAGGTGCAGCTTCAGGAACAGCCCTATGTGAGATACATTACAACTTCCAAAAGATTTCTTCTCAAGTACATAGTAAAGACAAAAAAACAGAAAACCAACTTTAGAAAACCAACCGATTAAGAATTACTAACCCCACCAAATCCTCTAAAGCGCTGCAGGACATCATTGTTGATAAAACAGGACTGTGCAGGATCACGGAGGGCTTGGTCCAAGAGGTGGTCAATGAAGTAGATGCCCGGCTCGATGGTGAGCACCATGCCCTGCTCCAGGCTGCGGGCAGTGCGCAGGCTCCTGAGCCCTGGCAGGTCAATGCGCTCCACTCCCTGTGGAAGAAACATCAGTTCCCACAAACAGAAAGGCAATCCATGGCTGACCTTTTATCAAGATCCTCCTATGCTGACTGCTCCGTAAGAGACCCAAAATACAAAAACCAATCGGAAAGTAGAGGACTGAAACTGTACTGTATGGTTACCTCTCTCTCATCAGTCCCTCACTTAGCTTTCATGCACAACGATGACCAGCTTTCAACTCAATACCAAAACTGTTTTAAGCACCACAGAAATCCTAGCTTTGGAAATGCTCAGTACTGTCACTCTCTACCTTGGGAGAAGTACTACACTACAGAGAAAAAAATAATTACTTGCACTATTTCTTTCTATACCCTTCCTTGCAAAGTATAATATGTGAAGCGATGTGCAAATCTTCAAATGCCCCCTCCGGATCATGGCTGAAATAGTTGAACTATGCAGCACAGAACAGTTTCTCCAAGGATATGCAAATGCTCATTGTCACTGAATGTTATTAAAATTACACATTTATGATCTTGATTCAGGAGCAATGAGTCTACACATGACCTCATAAAAGCAGCCCATTTAAAACTAAACTTTTGTCAGATTCAGATTTTCAGGCAACATGGCGCTGTCTGATATTTAAGTCAAAACAAGTCCTGACTAGCAAAACGTTCTCTTCTTCCCAAAAGCTGGTAAAGTAAAATGATATATGAGGACGTGTTTAGTCAAGGAATTAGAAACACTGCAAAGACTAGTTCAGCATATTAAGTTTCTTCTTCCAAATGTGCCAGATATTGCAACATCGGAATAAATATATCTCAATCCCATTAGCTTTTTGAAAATTCTTTGCAACTGTAGGAAAATTTCATCAATAAAATACCATGATGATCAGTAAACAGCTCACAGGCTGACTAGTTTGCAAACACGCACACACACTTTGCTCATGAAAACTTTTCTGCTTCAGCCAGTAAGACAGAGGTTAATAGGTCTGCAAGACCAAGGCGTTATTTATCTGGTCTCCATGTATCATTCCCAAATCTTGCTTCTGGCCAAAGTCACGGCAATTTTCCTTGCCAGCAGAAGGGGCGACTCCTTTCAGGATCACTAGCAGTGTGACTGGTATGACAAGGACGAAACATCCCCTTTTTCCAGGACAAAGCACACTGCCCAGCGCTGCCCTCGGTGCACGCCTCGGCACAGCCATGTGGGTCCTGCCACACCAATGCAGGGGGGAGGAGTGAGGCACATTAGCCACATTTTTGTCTCATTGAATCATTCGCTCTTCGAAGTGTATATAGCCCTGCAGTACTGCTTGCTCCTGAGCTCCCCTTTCAGTTCAGAGAAAGCCTATTTCACAGAAATCCTACTTGCAACAGCCACTCAGCAGTGTTTGCTTTATTCTCACCAGTCACCCGCACTATACTGGGGCTGCTTTTGTCCCTTTGTAAAGCTTCAATGCAAGGCATCCTACAGCAGCCACAATTTTCAGGGCTCACCAGCCTGGACATCCGTGGGTAGGTTTGCCAATGTTTCAGAGACGCAGAGCATTTGCAGTTCTCGGTGCCCTCACAAGCCAGTAAACGTATCCTGACCATTTTCACTGTATACTCAATACATTTTATTTCATATGTTTGATCTGAATTTTGCACATTATATTACCCTAAAATAAGAAAGCACAATCTGAATTTTGCACGATTTTGTTTTACTGAGGCTACAAAACAAGAATGCTCTGATACTAAGCAAGGCACTTTGCATTTATATTCTTATCAAAATCCAAAGAGAATCAATATATTTCTAAACTCGAAACAATAACTTCACTGAAATGGAGCCATTTTTCTTTCTGCTGCTGCCCCATGGGGTTTGGCATCTCACACATTCATTGTAATGCGTAAAGGAAGTGAGGGCATCCAATCTTGTGGATTAATCTCTCCATGAGCTGTAAACAATTAGATTAGTGTCTGGACCTTTTGGTGTCTTGCCAACTATCTATCGGCTGCTTTACAACAAACAACCCATATTTCACTTTTAAGTACACTTCTCTTCCATTCTACTTGTAAATGCCTTTTCTGAGGCGGTCAATCCAAGACAGATGCTAGAAAGATGAATGTGCAGTGAGGAAAACAATGGCAAACATCCTCTGAAGGCTGCCCTGGCACGGTGTTCACATTTTTTGGTCTTTTCTCAAACCAAATGAAATTCACTATCAGGTGTGACGATCAAGCCTCGATGTCCACTTCAGATACCTCTGTACAGCCGCTAAAGCAATGCACAGACATGTTCTCTGGACTGCTTGCAGTCTGGTCCTGCTTTTAGTACTTCCTCCAAGAAACTATTAACACAATTACAACCCAGCATCAAGACCCCGGGGTTCACATCTGGAAGCTTCCTTCAGTAGCGCAGGCTCCCGGAGTTGTCAGCAATGCAAGGCAGGCCCCTGAGGCACCTGAATCTTCCTGCTCCCTCAAAAGTAGAATTTTAACTCCTCTAGAAGGAATTCACGAACTCTTTTTGATATTCCCCTCAATCCATTCTCAACTCTAGGTTGTGTCGGCTCTTGGTTTCATCTCCAGGTCTGTGGATTTTGCAGGCACTGAAGTCACTGTGTAAATAGCAGTGGCTACATCTCTTCCATGACGGCACCTCTAAGGGGTCTTCGGAGAAAGGGTAACACTGCTCAGCTTTTCAAATACAGCAAGCAGGACACCAGTGGGTGGAGTTGCAGTGAGGAAGCCCTACGCTCCCTTTTAATGCAGGCTAGCAAGGTGCTCACCAAGAGATCTGTGAAATGGATGAAGAGAGAGACAGGTTCTGGCTATCGTGTGTACACGGACCCTGAAGGGAGGACAGCCCCAGTCCAACTTGCTGCAAGGCTGAAGGACAACATGAGTTGGGACAGGGAATGAGCAGAGTGGCGAAGGGGAAGGCAACCAAGTCGGGGAGATGACAAAATTCCTTCTTTTGAGAATGGCACTAGATTAAAATGTATATCAAATGACGGCTTCAGCATCCCAAATGACATCTCATCTCTGGGCACTTGTGACCATCTCTGTAGCCACCATGGCCGTCAGGTCCAGGAGCTGACAGTCTCGGCTCTTAGTCTGCTTCAGTTGTTTATGAAAATTAGAACAAACTGAGGATTTCTTTAATGACTGAAACACCACCACCCTCCAACAGAAGGTGACAGGTCTGAAACAATGATATCACCATTTCTTGCCAAGTCAAACCTTGTTGGGAGCAAAGCCTTGCACTGTCATCCATCGGAATGAATCTTCTGCCATTAATGGATTTTGTTCTTTGTGAGGAAGAAACTTCCTTATATTTTGCAGCTAAACAACTAATGTCTTGTTTTCAACAATAACCATGATGTTGTTTTGTAGTTAGATGAAATGAAGAGTGAAAATTGTGAACACTGGTGCAGCAGCTGTGTTGATATCTGTTTCTATTACTGTTATATCCTGGAGGCCTGGCCACAGAGCAGGACTCTGTTGCACTCAGTGGTGTACAACTGTAAAGCACAAGCCTCAAAAAAGTGTAGGGAATAATCTAGAAAACATTAACACCTAAGCATCTAAAAAGAGACTCCCAGTAATATTCTGGGAAAATTACTTTTCAAAGAACTGTTTTCTTGTATATTGCAACAACAGACTATATCCGAAATTGTTTTCTAAGACTGATTTTATTTGGAGGTTCTGCTCACATTTTAAAATTGAGACACTCACACTCCACCGTAAGCACAGATGTATGACGCTGTCATTTGCGACCGTACTCCTGCCAAGAACATAAGATTCCCATTAATAGTTCATGTAAGGTAACAAAAACCAGCACGTCTAGGCAATAAGGACTGTCAAGGGAACAAGAGAATATTATGTAAACTGATTTCATTACTGTGTAAGCAAAATAAAAGTTCAAATTAAGTTAAGTGTGCAGTAATACAAAATATAGATCTATTTTTGGAATAAGCAGGGAATTAGGAAGTATGCAAATATGCTTATCCCTCAGAAAAGTGGCTGTGGAAGACTAGAAGTTGCAATATTCCCAGAATACCTAGTATAAGGATGAATTATTACCTGCTCCTAAGCACCTCAATGGTTAATGGGGGGTATATGTTGCTTTTTCCATGGAAGAGCTGGATGTGTATCATGTTGGATCTTGTCCTACAGACACTGGCTACCAGGCAAAGCCATCAGAAGCAGAAACAGCCTCTAAGCTTGCTCCAGTGAGCCTGATCTCAGGTCCATCTCTGGATCAGGACAGAAGAAACTCATGGGTGATGTCTCTGTGCTGGCTGGTCACTGCCCACAGGGCCGTTACGCTAGCTAGGGATGCACAAGCGCAGAGATGCAAGGACACCCTCCCTCCTGAAACTAGGGGCTGCAATGCTTAGTTGGCATCACCCAGAAGTTTCCTCAAACGAGCAATGGCAGCAAAACACGGCCACAGCAGATATCACCAAAGCTGCTCATAACTGCAAATACTGAACCACAGTAAAATACTCATGTAGCAAAACAAACTAGTTTCTGGTACTTTTTTCCAGTGAAATCATCACAGAACTTTTTTAGGCCTGACAAACAGACTGTCCCAGTTGGACCACATCCAGTACAGCAAAGTCCTAACCATTTTACCAGGCTAAGTGCAATCAAGTATTTACATTAGTCAGAATACTAACATTTTATTTAGATTATATGGAATCAACACCGACGTGAGATCTCAGCTCTTTCACTCTTCCCTATTCTCCCACTGCGTATAGCCAACTTCTAATTAGCTCATTTACTGTAGAAAGAACGGAGCCTTATGCAGCTAATAAAATTAAAGTCCTGAATTCCATTTCACTTGTCTCTTGGCCCCTTCTCTCTAAGTCCTTGTTTCTCTTGCTGAGTGCTACGAATGAAGATTAGTTTATTCAATCTATCCCGCTTTTTCCCAGCAGCCTGAGCTGCCTGTAATCACTTGAAGGAACTGCTAGTCAGTCTCGCCTTTGAAATCAGCAGCAGGTTACAGGAGAACATGCCCCAAGCATCACATACCACTTGTGGTATTTGCAAGTCAAAGCTTCCACTTCTGCAGGAGAATCTAATTACTGACTATAGCTTTTGGGACACAGCTCAAAGTTAATATTGGGGGAATGGAGGGCACACGATGTTTAACTGGCTATTTTTATTTGAAACATTTTTATCTTCTCCTAGGTATTAACCGTGGTATCAGGTTTAAGCTGCCGAAACACTTTCCTGTTATTGCAGGGAATGAAGAAGAATCACCAGCCACTTATTCAAGGCACTGCTGCCTGCTCTGAGTCAGATAGAGCTGAATTTCAATACATCGCTACAGTGTGGTTCTGAGCATAACTTCCCATGTCACTTTTGCTTCCTGATCCTGAGATGTCACCAAGCTCCACTGTGATTATAATGGAAACAATAAAACATATAGATAACATTTTTTTTCTTTAAACCTAACCACGAGGAAAAAAGAAAAGAAATAGCACATAGTAAAACCCACCAAGTTGGCAACTAGAACATAAATCTGGAAGACGAGAATATTTAGATAGAAAATTCCTAAGACACGAGATAAAGAATTGCAAAAGCTATCAGCAACACTTTTAAAATGAGACCAATGACAAGCACCATTTAAAATCTAATGGACAGGTTTTCTTGTGACACACAGAAAGCATACACAGGTGATGGCCTTAAATGAAAGGGCTTTTTCTTTCATGATCTTTTGATATTAGTATTAGTGGAAATTGCACAGCAAAACCCCTAAAGCATATCCAATACTTTTTATACCCTACTTTTACATATAATTGAAAGCAGAACTGTACTATTTTGTGTTTTCTCTCCTCCTGCACCTAGAATGAATTGTTCAAAAACACACAAGCTCTGTTAGTCTCTGCTAAAATTTCAGAAAGATTTGAACAATATTAGATAAAAACTCTCTTGGCACAGTGTCTTTTGCAACAAACTTCAACATGTAAAAAATCGTAAGCAAGTACCTCCTTCAAAAAAATTAACCAGAACTAATGAAAACCAAACCAAGCAACAAAAAAAATCCCAAGTACACGACACTTTCTTTCTCAGAGGAGGAGGGAAACCCTGTAGTTTGACAGGGCATGGTCCGCACCACGGCACTGCACTGACACAGCACCTGAGCCTTCCCTCCTCTTCTGACTCTGCTCAAGTCCTAAGCTCCCGTAAACACTCGAACTCCACCATCTGTTCCCACAGAGGAAAGCTGCTGGGAACTGATCACGATTTTTCTGAGCACAGGTAAGATGCCGCAGCAGCATAAGAAGATCAATTAATCTAACTCTGGGAGGTGTTTAAAATCCCACAGGAGAATCTTACGCTGCAGGAAACTCTTTTGGTTGGTGTTCAACCAAACAGATAATAACAAGCACTATGGATTTCAGTGCTGCTGTGCATGGAAATGCTGTAGAATTGATAGTCGTCTTCAATTTGTTTCTTGTCTGCACTCTGCCTGCTCAATGGCCCCCACAACCATACGGGGCTCTGCTATGCAGGAATTCAAAGAATCAAAAAGAAAGTGATTCAGAAGCAGCAGGTTTTTTCTCTTGATCTGGTCTTAAGGTGTACAATCACTTACAAGAACAAAACCTACAGCTAAAACTGGTGAGAGGCCCTTTTACTCTTCGCTCATATAAGTGCCTACCATACAGGTTGTTTCACGTTTGCAGGTGCTGGGCACAAATAGAGCAAGGCTTTGCAAGTTTATGACCGAGTGAAGCAATATGTATTACTGGGGCTCTACATAACAGTTTTGGGCTTCTTGGTAAATTCACATCATCCTCTGCTTCTTAAAGAAAAAAAACCAATAATTTGCAATGCTAACGACAAAAAACTGAAATCTTCTGCTTCAGCATAAAGTAGGATACATAAGGAAAATAATTTTTGCCAGAACAAGAAAGGGAACAAGATTATTTCTGTATTCTTTAGTAGGTTTGGTGACCTAAATCCCCAGACAGTCATCTGGGATCTGGGAGCAAACTTTCTGTTAGGGCCAGACGCAGCTAGTACACCTCTCTGAGCAGCAGAGATGTTCCCCAAGTGTGCACAGTAAATGGAAGGACATGGATAACTCCAGGATCAAAACAAACTTCTAACCTTAATTTGCTGATGCAGAATAGCGATGAAAGGATCAGCTTTTCATGAGAATAGAGAATTGAATTAAAACTTTAAACTAAGGTAAATCTTGTAATTTTAAAAGACAAAACAAAATTACACTCTTAATTCACAAGATGTTAACATCACCGTAGTTATTAACCTAACTTAAATTAACTGGCTTATTATTACAGTAAGTCATCAAATGTACTTAGCATTCTTCAGAGCCTTACAGTCAATTAATATAACATGAAATTGAATCAACTCAAGCATCTAGAGACACAGAACCTAGATTTAAATGAAGACTTCAGCCCCATCTACCTCAGGGTCTGAAAATTTGGTATCACCTACATTTTCTCCATTGCAACAGGCAACAAACCCTCATTTATACCCCATATTGAATTTACCCAGAAACAAATGAGAGAGTGTGGGAAAACCATCTCCATGAGCTGAAGCTAAGCCCAGTAGAGTTTTCATCCTTTGAAGCTAGCTCTGTCTGACTAAGGGCCAGATTTTCTGAAGCGATTAGTACCACTGGGGCCGAATTTTCAGAATTGCTCAAGTTGTAGTTAGATCCTTAGAAGCAGCAGACAGATTTTCAAAGATGTGTTCGATGCTCGGTTTCCCCATGAGGAATACCATGGTACACTGCAGGAGACCTGATTCTCAAAGGATCCTTGACTGTCAAGTACTTCTGAAAATCAGGACATTTACTTATGTGCTTCAATGAGAACTACTGGTGGTTATGGTCTTTTAAAAATCTTGCCCTAAACATAGCTGCTAAGCTGCCTTTATTGCTGGCCACAACCAATTATTCTTTATCATGGCAAAAAAAAAAAAAAGGAAGGGAAATGTTATATTTTTCTAATATCCCAGAATATCTCTTGCAGAAAATGTGCAAGTTTTTTACAGTGTTTGTCGAAGAGGAAGAAAGTGCTTGTTCAATGCTGCATGTGAAAGCAGCTTACTGGAAAAGATGAAAACTTATTATTGCCAATTCAGAAAAAAGAAATCTTTGGCTACTAATGAATAACTAATCTAAGCTAACAATGTCTGGAAATAGTTTTTTTGGAGCACACAAAACTTTGTGATGGATAAAAATTAGGAAATTAAAGCTTATTGTATTATTCCAAATGTAACTGTTTACACTTGAGAAAAAATAATGGAATAATATCCACTTGGAAAGTTTTTATTTTTAAAAAATCCTTTGTAATACTCCCAGAAATTCCCTTGGCCAAAAGCAAATAACTTGCTTCTTAACCAGCTAGAAAAAAGAGCATGATACTACAGGCATGGGCTCAGTTCACAATAAACACAAAAATGGCTTTTTGAAATTCCTCATGAAAATCTCGCTAACTGGTAAACATTTAAAATGCACCAAAAATCACTCCGCAGCATACTAGATGTCTTCAAAATGCGTTTTCTCATGAAACAACAAGGCATAGGTGAAAAGCCTTCTGCCATTTAATAGGGACGCGTATCACACTCACATGAGAGGTACCTGATTGCTCATGTTTAGATTTACCTGGGGAAAACCACGGCCCCTGAAGCCTTCCAGTGCCGCCCCAGCCCCGCAGCCCTCCAGCTCCCTCCGGCTGCAGGCAGGGACTGTGCCACCCATTAGAGCTTCAAGCCTAATGAAGTTCACTCCATTGACAGGCTTTTATGTGAGATCTCCACCACCAGGTGCTCAGGTACCTCACCTTTGTCAAATGACCCAAATAAAGAGCCTCACGCCTTGGGTCAGAGAGAAGTGATGGGTCTAACAGAGGTGCAACTAACGCTGCAGAGCGAGTTTAAAGGGGCTGCTCTTCTGTAGAATCCCAAATTCCTTATTTTTCAAACTAAGCTGATGCCACACATCCATCTATGTGCACATTTACATGCAAATACTGGACTATAGCTATTTGTTTGTGAGCTCACATATATGCTTCCCCAATATTCAGGAAATTTGTTATTTAGGATTGGATTTTGAAAGTAAATTAGCCATACAAACGTTCTTAATGCAAGAATGTAGTTGCATGTCTACATAAACAAATAATTTTAGTATTTGCAGGTATAAAATTCTCTATCTGCATAGAGCTCTGGTATTTTTACACATGATAAGTATGAACGTGGAGTGCCTAACTCATTTGACAATACGATCCCTGTATCAATTTTTATCTATGACAGGTTCCTCTTTCAAAACTGTGGATAGATTGGTCTGCTTTCATAAAAATGACTTTAAATTATATACTATATGGTATAATTAACAGTTATAAATTTGGTCCTACGCAAACAAAAATTAGTTTCAAAAACTGGTTCTGTAGCTCATATGCCACACTACTGAAACCTGCTGAGAGATGGAAGGTATATAGGGTCCATTGCTCTGTACTCCCCCAAAATCAGTTCTAGAAATCTCCCTTGAAATTAAGGTACTTGCTTTAAATTTCAAAGCATACACTTTCGAAGTAAAAACCAAGCATGGTACTTCTCACTCTCACAATTCTTCTCACTTGTTCCTAATATTTAGTTCTCTCTTTACCCTACCAAGTCATTACCGTGTGCTCCAGTTTACATAAGTACACCAAATTCAGAAAGGTTATTCACAAAACAGGTGGAAACAATCTAAGCAAAGGCACGCAACATCGAGGTCCTGTATTTTTAAGTCCATGAACTCTCCAAGTAATCACATCCCTTGTGCTTTGCTGAATGCCTCTATTTGTACACAGAGAGAATGTACTTGGGAGAGAGAGAGCGGCAAACTTCTGTATTAGCTAGAGACGAAACATTAAAATCAGAATAGAGTTGCTTTTGATTTTTGTTTCATTTTAATTACATATAAGTTTATTAGCTGATGCCAATACATTGTCATCACAGTATTGTGTCTCAACAATAATTATATTGTGAACATAATGACCACCCTCAAATAATATGGTCTTTCTTCCTTGCCTGCAAAAGTGAACCCGTCAACAGCAGCTGTTACACAGCCTGTTCACCCAACACGAACAAGCTCCAAAATATGCTTAAACCTTACCTAAAAAGTTCTCAGTTTGTTTTTCAGGTTCTTGTAAAACATCTTACATAAGAGGGAAGGCAAATGATCCATTTTCATAATGTATTACTGAAAACTCAGTTAGCCTCAAATAACCAAAACATAACACACAGAAAATTCTTACGAAGCTGCTGTAAACTTCCTTTCTTTATTCAAACCTTAAGTTCAATTCCCTTTAGAGATCTTTTTTTTAGTATCATTGCAAACATCTTAGCATTCATTGGTTACAGAATTTTACTCATCTGCTTTCAGACCACAGCCATGAACCATCATGTTAATTCAAGGAAAAAGGTAATCATTCTGTGTTTTCTGCAGAAACTCAGAATGTAAGAGGCTATGCTTTCACATTTGCAAAACCTGGAAGACTTGATGGACTTTTTTCTTTCTATTCTCATTCCAGGACAACACACCTACACAGGTGTCCATGTTGACACTGGAGATAAAAGTTCAAGGCAGGAGTATGAGGCAGCTTGTTTCCATATGACACAGCCATCGGGATTTACTAGCCCAGGTGCAGCAGTGGGCTCCCACAGCTCTCTCACATCTGGAATGGAGCAAGTGAGTCTTCCCACTACAGGTGTCAGGTAGACTGAGATGCTCTCTGCCACAGCACAGGGTATGCTTGGGTGATATATGTTACAGCAGTGACTCATGGAGGAACAACCCAATGTACGTAGAAATTGAACAGATTAAGAATGCCTGAAGGGCAGCATCAGTTGACTTCTCCCCATAAACCATTTCTGTTTTAATGAACTAATATATTCCCTTCAAATAAACTGCATAAAAAATCACATCCAGAAAAAGATATACTTAAATGCACATCTGCTCCACCTCTGAGAAGATGCAACCAGCTAATCATGCATAAACTAAGAGAAATGCTGATCAAATTGAGAGGGGTTAATCTGCAAGGCAGTTGAGAATGGACTAACACTAACCTCTGGGTAGCCTCCAACGTCATGCACATCGATTCCAAGTAGATGTCCAAGTCCGTGTGGCATAAATATTGCACCCAGATGAACCTTCACCATGTCATCTACATTGCCTTTCAGAATGCCAATTTTAGTCAACTCCTCCAGATGGACTCTGTCAGCCAGACGGTGCATATCAGGCCAGGCGACCCCTTAGAGAGCAGAAACAAGCAGCTGAGTTAACTATTGCTGAAAGTTTTTAAAGACGACTTTCAAAGAGCAGATGTAACACATGCCCTTTGTTTATATGAAAACCAAAGGTGGAAAGAGCAACTACATTAGCACAAAAACTACTTAAGACAAAATTATCTTAACACACATGCAAAACACAGAAAGCTACAAACAAAAGAAACAGCAGCACCTTATAATCCAGATCCACATGAAAAAATGTTAAGCACTGTATCTATGCACGTCTATGCAATGCAAATGTATCAGTGAGTTTTCTAAAAGAATATCAACTGTAAAATGTAGTTATTTAAAATGCAGAGCATAAAATATTACTATCCTATTATTTTCCATAATGATCATACCCATTTAGAACATTTGAGGTGAACAGTACTTTCCTACGTACATAGAAGATTTAAAGCCCATGTCTTTCTGGCAAAGACATTCTCCAGAAATTAATGATTCCCTTGTGTTAACGGGCTCTGTAAAACACAAGTCCTCTAACACACGTACTAAAACAGCATTACAAAATACTGTTGGTTGACTAGAGACAGAGTGCCAGGATACATTAGATTGCTATTATTTCGGTATAGGATACAATTTTGTTTGACAAACTGCTGGGGGGAGGAGTGAGGAGGAAAGCAGCTCTTTTGTTGGTAACACAGTACTGTCTTAATTAGTTCACCATGGCTTTGAGTCATCATCAACAGAGCGGTTGCAAAGTCAAGACAACTAGGGCTAAGGTACAGTAGAAGAATATTTTCCTTGTTCAATTTTGGCATGATTAAACAAACAAAAAACAATCAACTTTCAAGGCAAAAACCCCATCAAGTTCAATTTGCTTTAATCCAGTTAAACACGCAGCTCTAGGGTCTTGTGAACATGAATGTCATATCATAATTACATTAGCACTTTTTGCTGAAAGTACTGAGGCTTCAAAAGCTGAAATAAAACCATCCTGTGGGACTGCTTAACTAAAATTCAGTTGTCTTATATGGCTCCGATGCAAGGGGCAGAAACAACTGAAGAGCAAGTGGGTGCCCTATCTTGCACACAGAAACCTGTGCACCTTTTCACTCCCATTAATGCTGACTGGGAACCAGCCCAGTGTGTAAGTTAGTTAACAGGCCGCCTCCTTTTCCCCATCAGATTACTCGGAGACTAAAGTTTTTAGCCTGTGGCATGCATGCAGCTGAAGTCACACCTTGCTTGTGCAAGCAAGGCAAGACAGAGGTGTGCAGCACAATCTCCTGGGCAAACCTTGGTTGCCATTTCCTCACAAAATCCAACAGTGCCCAAATGAGTGATGCTCACCCACAAAATGTGTTTAGTCTTCCTGTTCAAAATGTGCTATTTTTGTGTTTTCCACCCTTTAAAAAGGAATTTAGGTTTTTCCTTCAGTAAGAATTAATACAACTATAACCAGTTGTTCTTTGACAACTGTGTTCAACATAATTATATTTTACAAGAATTTATCTTTTTGAACATTGATTGTATGGCAATTTTCACTTCTCTAGATTCATCTATGTTTCACAGCTATTGCACAATAGGTTCAAATCTACTGCATGATAAACTGAAATCATTACAATCTATGACATCGATATTACGGCTATCAAACTGGAAGTATTACTGAATCACAGTTACTTTCCTGTTTATTTTGTAGTTGTGGGAATACAGAATTTCTGTGTGTAACTCCCAGTTCAGCTTCTGCACTTTGCAGTCAACTCTAACTGCTCTAAAAGCCTTTAGTATTCTTTCTGGGGACACTAGATGTTCTTTTGAGATCTCTCCCTGAGCTGAGTATTACTACAAGTCTTCTATTTTCATCTCCATGACTGCAAAGTCACACGTAACGTCTGACCCTGGTCAACTATTTGAAGCCTCATCCCCTCTTGATACAAACGAAGGTCAGAACTCCATTGCTGTAAGAGAACACAACCATATCCCAGATGCTCTGAATCAACTTAAGATGAGGTGCCTGTTGTTTGCAGTACAGCTTCCCTATGCTGGTACTAGTCGTCTCAATCCAAACCCACAGACTCCACTTCAGAGATGACCTTTATCAAACTAAGGAAGAGATGCAACTAAGATCAGATACAAAGATTAAACTGATCAGAAATAAAACCACCAAACCCACACATCTATTTCTTGCAGAAGTTTAACAGAGCAGATGAATGACTCTACTGCTCTAACTGAAAAGATTGCTGAGGTTGTAAATCCAAAGTATTTCTGGGCACTGAGTAAATCCGTTAGAGCCCTCTTTTTCCCCACCTCTACTTTTTTCCTTTTCTCTCACTGAGAAAAAGCAGGACTATTTCCCCTCTCCTCCTCCCGCCCAGAGCTCTGCATTCTCCATCTGTTTTGGGTTTTATTTATCTTACCTACTTCATTAGAGACTGAGGACAACAAAAAGCTCTACTGCAAAATAAATAATGAGGCTGGATGGAAAATTTGGAGCTTTGGGCTCTCTCTTGGAAAAAGGGCAGTGCTTCAGACAGAGCCCAGCAAAACGACTCTGGATCACTCTATCATCTAGCCGGTGCCATCAGTTTTGCTAGAGATGGTTAGTACTTCAGCTCCAGCTCTCTCACGCACGCTGCTGAAGCTGCAGATAGCACTGGCACAGCTCTGGCTGGAGAGAAATTAAGCTACTGCTGGAAGTGCCCCGCTAAATCGGACAAATATTGTTTTATAAGTAAATAGGTGTTGAAATAGTCTTAATTTTAAAAAAAAGTGTTTATAGATAGACTGCATTTTCTAGTCTGTTGTCTGGCTTCACGTTTTAGTCTACTACGACTACAGCGTGGCGGTATTCTGCACTATCAGGCCACCCTTCTCCAAACCACTTAACCTACAAGCATTGTGTAATACAGTCATACATACATAGTATTACTAGCGTGCTAAGCCAAAATATGAGGATTTTTTTGAGCTGACTAGAGGTAGTCAACTAATTGGAGTGACCTTACCGGTCTTCACTTGAAAAAATGGTGATGTCCCTGTCTTGTTTGGTATCAGCTGATTCCCATAATGCTAGAAATAAATTTTAATAATAAGGGACAAACAGGTTTTTCCCTCTTCTCTTAAACAGGCAATTTGACAAAGGAGGAGGATCTAAATGCAAATGTTCAAATATTTCCTAGCACCCTTATAATCTTAAAAACATTAACTTTGTTAAGAGAAAGAACTACTGTACAATAATAAGACAGTTACTTAAAAGTACAAAACAATCTACTGAAGAAAGGAAGCCATCCTAACTCAAGAACAATCTCTTAGTCTATTTGATACATAAAGTATTTTTGTATGTTTTACACATTTAATGTAAACAGGAATATACAACTCTTCAAATTTATTTTAAACCTAAAATTGTATTAGGTTTACCTGGCAATTTGAATCGTTATAATACAATGGCCTGTGCAAACCCAGCTGTCTCTGGGACTGGCTGGCATCTCTGCACTCAACTGTAATTTAAGTAAACCAGAAGCGTGCTTGAAAAGCAAATGTCCTCCAGTTCTGCTAATCTGATTTTCCTACGTGCATACTGAACTTCCAATAATTGTGAAAAGCAGAGAAGGGAGGAAAAATTCAGTATCACAGCTAACTTGACTAGGAAAGCCATGAACAGAATGTGATGTGCAATCCAACAATCTGGACGTGCCAGAAGGTCTTGCAGTGAGGATATGCGAATCCCTGTGTTAACACACAGAGACATCTATATTATGTTGAGGCCTATGCGCGCATCTACGTGTGGATAGCTTTAGCATGTTAAAACAAAGAAAACGTTAATAAAGAAGCCTCTGCCAAGGGGCAATGGGCACAAAATGGAGCACAGGCAGTTCCACCTGAACGTGAGGAGGAGCTTCTTTAGTGTGAGGGTGACAGAGCCCTGGCACAGGCTGCCCAGGGAGGCTGTGGAGTCTCCTTCTCTGGAGAAATTCAAAACCCGCCTGGATGCATTCCTGTGCAACCTGCTCTGGGGGCACCCGCTTTAGCAGGGGGTTGGACTGGGGGATCTCCAGAGGGCCTTCCAACCCCTGCCATGCTGTGATTCTGCGATTCTGCGCAGGCAGCAGGGAATAATCTGCCCAACAGGACAGCATTTACAGAAGCGAAGGAAAAAACACTAACTAAACCACGCTAAATGAACAACACTTTGTACAAAGAATCCTTCATTCGTGGAGGTTACTTGACACTCAGGCATTTCAGTTTTTTGGATTAACAGTGGTCCGGTGGAGAGCTCTGTCACCTGCCACAAGCTGACGCAGCAGAAGTCAAACACCATATTAGCATTCTTGTAATGAGAAAAAGCAGTTAAAAACCAGCTAAAAACCACAACAAAACAACTTCCACAGAAGTGACTCTAACATCAGTTACGTGAGTCACTCAATGGCTGACTGTTTTGCATTACCAGCCTGCACTAACCTCCCACCATCAGTCACCCACTAGGATGTTTTAGTCATATATTATTCAGGACTACTATTTTTAAGCTTTGGTGAAGTTTATCATAGTTGCAGACATACTTTTTGTGTAAAAAGGTTTATCGTAGTTGCAGACATGCTTTTTGTGCAAAAAGGTTAATTCTGTTATTATCTTTAAGCCAATTTATAAACCAATTATAGTCCACTGACAGATGAGGCTTAGAGAAGTAGATTGGAGGGTCCTTGGACTTTGACAGCTTGTACCAAAATGAGTCTGCACTCAGGAAAATCTGCTGATGATGTGTCTGCTCCATTCTTAATTCTCTGCCAAACGAGATACTGGGTAATACAGGTCACTGAACCAGTGACTGGCTCCCCAGGAAAGCTCAGTTACCAGTGCTCATTAGGTTGTGATTTGCTACCTGCCATGTAGCATGTGCTTAGGCAAGAGGCCAGGACAAAAAGCACCTTTTACAGCAACCAGAACATTTGAGATTTCTTGAGATACAGAGTGAATGAACTACACAGCAATGACCAGACCGTGGATAGGCCCAATAATGAAATGTGGCAGATGATGAATTAAACAACATATAACCACAGAGGCTATCAGTTTTCAGATATGCAAACAGTAGTTTGAAGATGTGTGAGGTACTGTGTTTAAAAATGGGAAACTTAATACATTAATTTTACTGAAAGGGGTTAAAAAAGTACTCCCATCAACCTAAATGTTATCGGATATTCTTAGATACTACTGCGACAGAGAACAATAAAATGAGTATGGTTTTACTTCCTTGAAAATATTTCCTCTCAAATTATCTGTTTGTCAAACCAAATTTCAGATAAAATACCTTGTTTCAGGGACTCAGAAACACCACGTAAGGATCTCTGTAACAATCTGTGATCTCTTTGATCACACTATTGATATGGAATATTTCTGTTCCAAAAGAAAGAACAAGAAATGCTTCCAGTGAAACCAGAAATCAAAACCATCACTATCTTTCAAGGAACATACCATAACTTTTTAAACAGTAGAATTAAAAAGATGAGTTGTTATAACACATCACACTATAAACTGTTCCTCAGTTGCTGTTAATTCACTGGTGTTTTCATTCCAGTGATTATTTTCTGATGTTTTATTAGACGCTATATGAGAACTTAAAGTAGAAATGGCATACAAAAGTAATTTAGAATTACTGCATGCTATTTAACCACTTTGGTCAGAAAGTGCTCGGAAAAGGCCTAACAGGATTTTTTTGCCCACTACTTAGGGTACTTTGTGGTTGTAATGTGACAATGATTAAACCACAAATGATTTAGCAGGGGGTTTTTGTTGTTGTAGAGTGGGGTTTCTTTGCCAGCACAGATGTCACAATCTTACTGAAAAAATGAGTATGGCAACTTCTCCCCAAATTGTGCTAAGGTTAAGTTACATTTAATTTCTGAGTGGCACAGACGAGGGCAAAAGGCCTGATGTCCCCGGCAGTGCCACTGAAATGCAGACATAACATGAAATCCCTGATCAGCCAGCAGCCCACTGGAATAGATTAAAATCTGCCAACATGCAGTGACCATATCAGACATAAACCAATAGGTCCTTAAAAATTCCAATAAAATGCGGTTTAAAAACCAAATCAAAACATCACTTAAATACTAAAACCAATTATTTCCTTCCTCTTCACTTGGGTGCTAGAGAGTAATTTGTTGTATTTCTGATTTTCATGCTTTCCTTTTGGCCCACTAGATGAAACACTCAGTAGCTGCTCAGTTCTTAAGCTTGGTTTCTTGCAGCACCAGGTAAGGCAACTCTGCAACAGGGCGAGGAATCAGAGAGTGAGAAACCCAAATGTTATACTCAAACACTGACAATGTTCGGGCAACAGTGAAGCTGTTCAAAGCTTCATATACCATGTAGATAACCACCTGTAAGCCTCACAGTCAGAATTAGATGGCTATATGGATGCCTAACTCAGGGAAGCAATTTTAGGATGTATTTTGCAGTGGTGGCATGGCTGCAACTGGCTGCCATATGATGAGAAGAGCCTGTTAACTTTCCCATCCTAAAAAGACGATGGGAACTATACTGAATTTGCTGCTGTGTCACACCTGCAGATATGTGCAGTACTGGCTGCAAGGATTACTGGACTTCAGCCTGCTCTGTGCCACGAGTCCCAGTGCCACAGCTCCAAACCAGGACAGACTCCTTCAAAAACTATCCCTCAGTTCCCCACCAAGACGTGTCTGCCTGGCAGGAGTGAGAGTTACTGAAGGGAAACAGAGATGACTCCCCATTGCCTCCAAAATTTGGACCTCTTCTAAAGGCTGAATATCATTATGCTATTTGGTTGTACCATGATATTTCTTTTGCATCAGTATGATGGAAGTTCTAAGTGGTAAACCCATCCTCCCCATTACAAAACCTGCACATGATGACCTATAACACATCAGAGTCAATATCAAGATAAAACTCTGCCATGCTGAAACCTTAAGAAAAGCAATTTGAATAGATGCAGATGTGGACCAACAGGAGGGACTTTTTCCATGTATGGAAAGGTGCAGTACTGGGACTGATGAGCGTTGGCAGACGCTATGGATTGCACGTTCCTTCCAAATAGGTGCATGTTGAAAAGAGGAAAAAGACTGGGGGAAGGAGGGAAGTGCTTGGAGGGAGTGATTGCGGTGTGGAAACTTATCAATCTTTGAAGCTTAGAAAAGACTCTGTTTAGATAAGATCCAGGGCAAACAGCATAATCTATGTCTAGCAGGTTTGCACTCTTGACAGCTACAGCTGGTGCAGTGTCAAGATCGAAGGACTCACGAACTTTGCACTTCAACTCAAATTACAATGTATAACGAGTGCATTTCCTGAATAACGAACTGCGAGAAAATCGGTGCACATCACACCACTGAAAAGCAGCTTACTCCCAGCAAAGTCACTGTTAAAATCAGAATTGTACAATGTAACAATATTACAAGCTGTTACAATTAGGAAAAAAGGATTTTTTTTAAAAAAATAGCCTTAAACCAAAAAACATTCACTAGAGAAAGTTAAAAAACCTGCAGCCAATTTAGGCTTTAAGTCTGTAAAGACTTCTAAATGTATTTGCTCTGTACAAGCAGCATCTTTGAAGAGCCACTGAAAGTAGTGAAAAAAACCCACGTCTGCAGTTGGCTGGTAAGCTGCAGGTTTGCCTCCGAACCATGGCAGCTCCTGCAGACATGGTCACAGCAGGGCTGGTCAGAGACCTCCACACGAGAGGCACTTCAGGGCAGAAAGGCCCAACTGTTTTAGAGTGCCTGGTTTTATAACTTGGAAATAATTCAGCATTATTTTAGTCTTCCTAATGTTGCAGTGCTCACTGTATGCATGGGTCAGCTGTATCCGTTAGTCACAAGCAGGGAAAAGCACCTCCCAGAAGGTTTGCAGTCAGACTCACAGTCAGAAATCTTGCATTTCAACAGACTGCTTGCCGGTTGCACAGAGGGACTGGATGATCTGCTGAATTTGACACAAAATACTGCCTTTTTACTTCACCTCTTGCCATAGGTTACTGCTATTCTGGGCAAGGTTAGGTTACAGGTCCAACAACGAGAGCTCCAGTAAGCAATGACACCGTTTTTATTTAACGGTACTGTGCAAGAATCAAGGATCGCAACTTGACTGTCAGTATTGTCTGTGCATCCTTTAGTTCTTTCAGCTTTTATTTCTTAAGTGGCTGCTGATGTTTTAACCGTTTATACTGACAAAAACAGAATTAACTTACCACAGAAAGTTATACTACCTTTTCTGGGTCCATGTCAGACAGTTAATATTCAAAGGGCAATTTACTTATGAACATAAATGCTAGCAAGAAAAATACAGCCAACTCCATTCAACAGAGAAGAGAGAGAGAGAGAGAGTAGACTACAAATAGCTTTTTAAAACATATATTGACAAGATTTACTTTCCAGTCTGTCTTTAACACAGTAACACTTTCTTAACTGCAAGGGAGAAAAAATAATACTGTGGTGTCATTCAGCAGGATTTGTGAATATCAAGTACTGGTTACAACATGCCCTGAACGCATTTGTTCTTCAAAGGAATTCATGTAAAATCATCAACTTCTGTCATAAACATTTTATTTCTGAGAATAATTGTTTTGCTTCAAATATTACAGCAGATTAACAATGATCAGCAGCACTTTGCCTAAAATATGACAATCTGAATGGGAATAACTCATATTGGCATTTTGAAATTATACAAACTGTAAAATTGTGCTCCCACACACTTCTCTGTTGTGATATTGTCAAAAGGTCAAGTTTACAATCCAATTTTTTTCTAAAAATTAATCAAAATTAGCTACTGTTTTTATACAGCACAACAGACAAGTGCGCCCACATGGTGTTCTACTAAGCACCCCTCCGGACTGCATAAAACAAAACTCAAATGACTTGCATGCAAAAAATGCCCGCTGCATGTGAATGAGGACTTTGTACTTAACTTGGAAGGAATAAATATTAATGACAGTTACAATTATTTCCTTTAGGTATAATAAATTTTAATCCCAGTTGAATACAGTGAGGATGACTCTAAAGCAGTATTTAAAATCGTAGCAAACAGAAATAAACCTGAATTCTAAAGAAGTTACAGAACTGTCATAGACAAAAAGTAGTAGTAATCTGTGAAGTTGCAAATTTTGAATTTGCGTATGTTCCTAAGCACAACTCTGCTCAACTTAATAACAGAAACAACTGCCAGTAATATGATCTGCTATGCCAAATACCCTAGCTGTTAGTTTCCAATTAAACAGTTCTTTAATTATCTGGGTTATTCTAATCCCTGGTCTTAGTACTATCCTACCTGAGCTAAATTCTCCACCATTCTTTTTTTGTTAGAGACATGTTACTAGACCACAGAACAAGGAATCGTACTGCTACTTTGAATTCAAATCACACCATTTTCTGTTGTATAAAACGTTATTTACAAACCTGCTACTTGTTCACCAAACCTACTTCCTCCTGACAGTCTCACTGAGAGAACTGTGCCTCAATATTTAGATACCAAGATGTTTTCAGGAGTATGCACCATTAAAAATTGACATTCTGCTCTACAAAAATACAGACCATTCACCCTCTACAGTCCCTGGACTTATATCTACCTCCATGAGCTTTATTACTTGAATCTTTCAGCAGCAGGCAAGCAGGGAGGAGGAAAAACACTGTAAAATAAAGTGACTGCTTTGGTTTGTCCTTCTAATTGACAACATTCCTTGGAAGGACGTACATGGGGAAACTAGCTAAGCCGAGCCCCGCTGTTGCAAAGTGGTTAGGAAGCTACACCAATGAACAAAAATTTACAAAATCAGCAGAAAGACACAAACAGTGGGCATAGGGTTTCACACAGCAGCTCAACACTTGTGCAGTTACAGCTGCCCAGAAGACAAAGACCAAGACCAGGTGGGATTAACTTTGCTTAGCATCCTGCACCTACAAATACACAAGGCTTTCTTTGGTCCTCTGCCATCAAGGGGAAACCAGGAAGAGGAGTGGTCTACACTCCAATTCTAGGCCCGACTGCAGCAGCAACCCAAATACTAACATGCTGAGCCTGGTTTTAAGGTTGTGTATGGCAAGTGGCACATCATGGAGTTGTCACATCTCATCCTAGCAAACTCCCAAGGACTTTTTCTCCTGGTCTTTAAAGGAATCCCTCAGAGTTTGACCTACAGAAGTGCCTAATGCCTTTCTCTGAATCATTCTGCACCTCACGCAGTTTGGCCCTAAATCTACTAAAAATGACAAAGAAATGAGAGAGTAGAAGGTTTACTGCTAACTTGAGAGAAACCCCTTCAGAAACCTATTCTCAACTGCAAAATGCAAGACTCGATGTGGTGAGGCTGCTGGAGCAGGGACAGAGGAGGGACCATCAGCTATAGGGAACGTTCCACAGTCCAAACCAGACAGCTGCCAGCGTGCACCCACTGGCTGTTTGCTCCCACCCTCTCCCCTCGGTCTCTTTACCTCAAAATACCTTAGTCTTTTGGGAACTACTTACTTCTTTGCATTTATCCAGCACCTACAGCAAAAGGGGACCCATTCCTGGTAGGACCTAAGGATCAGCTGCGTGTGAATGAGTCATAAAAGGATGTTTTATTTGCTTGACACGTGGGTTTACTTCTTTGTCTGAAATGTTTTTGACTGTACTTTCTTGCTCAAAGATTATATGACAATCCTGGCATTAACGAAATCTGCAACGGCTGATCTTTGAGCCTAGAAGAAAGGATTTAAGAGCTTAAAGATCCCATGTCTTTATGTGAAACTTGAATTCTGGGAAGGCTATAAACAGGCAAGGAATCTTCCAGCCCTAATATGGAGAAACCTCCATCTTCCATTATCAGAGATGTTAGTCCTGGGATGGAGATTTCTTTCAAGATGTTCCTCAACAGCATTTATCAAAATAGCAAAGCTTGAAAGCCAGAGGCAACACAATACTCACTCTCTTGGATAGTAAAATGCAGGATGTGGGATTATGCATATATCCTTGAGCATGAGCTCCAATTTAAAAAATGCAGAGATACAAATCCTACAGAGAGACCCTATAGCAATGTCAGCATCCCGAGGAGGAAAGCTTTCACACTGCACATAAATTGACTTGGTGAACAACAACTTCTGTGCATATTTGGAACTATTTTTTATTTTTCATTTTATTGAAACAAACAATCATCAATCAGCAAATATTCCCAGCTGCACAGCTAATGTCTGAATGCAATTTTGGTTCAATGGGGACTTTGGATATACAAGCTTTTTAAATCACATAAATGTAGAGATAGGGAATTGAGTGGCTGCCAACCTGGCCTTACTCAACGGTTGCTTGGGAGCAGTTTGCTGACAAAGAGATCTTTTTTTTAAAACTGGAATTTAGGACAATAGACCTTAGTGACCAAGGTGTTTTAATTCCATCTCCCGCTCCCCCCAAACACTAAAGTGTGTAACTTAGATATTGAAAAAAGTTTTTTCTGTTCGTTTTTTTTTTTTTTTAAACATACACAAGTTTTGCAGTAGTGCCAGGAATGCTAAGCACAAGCTCCCTTCCTTCCCCTTCTCCTGTGACTTTCCATTACGCTACAGAGAAGACAGAGAGGCATGTTCGGAGGTCCCAACGCACAATTGCAAAGGAATGAAAATGGAAAGTGATTGCTCCAATATCTAGCTTAAAGATTCTGTTTATGATCTAGTGCATTAATCCATGATAGCTCTAATTGCAAAGGTTAAAGATAAGCATGCTTCCTTTTTATTTCTTCTCAACACAGTAGCAGATTTAATATATTTGAGAAACTTCAATGTTTCTATAAATAGCAACTGTATATAGAAACTTTCCATATGTAGAAACCATACTGTCCTCATCAACTAGGAATTAAATTTACAGGACTGTAATTACTAATATTCTCTAAATGCTCAAGATAATAATCCAAATAATAAACAGCAGAAATTGCTTGAGAGGCTGGGCATGGTACAAATACACAGTTATTTGCTAAAGAATAAAAAAGAATCTACTCTACGGTAACTTCCTAAACACTATCGGACTCATACGTATCACTGACAATAAAGCATCCCTATGAGAACAAAGTGATACTCAAAGCCAGGGTAAGCATGAATGCACTTCATACAGAGAAACTGAAGCACATCTGTTGGCTTGCAAAGTACTACCGCCCCGGTTGAGTTGAGCATACAGGCATCGATAAATTAACATCCCTTTTTCTTACATCACTGGCATTTTCATTTAAATGTTTCAGAACGTATTTAATCATAGAGTGATTTATTTTAGGAGGGACACCAGGAGGGTATCTGGTCCAGATAGGCTCAGAGTAGTGCTAACTTCACAGCTAGATCATGTTCCTTCAACAAGTTGTTTTCCGGAAGTTTCAGAGAGGGACTTTCAGCAAAACCAATTATTTTACATGTTTCTGCAAACAGATTTAAATTAATGACAAAGAGGAAACAACACTGGTCTCCTAGGTGAAACTTATGACAAATTATGGTTAATAAAGCTATTATATTGACATTGGATCTAAATTCTGCGACTGGGATAAAGAACAGAGGCAGGCTTTGGGAACAACGCACATGTGCTCTTTCAAGTTCTTCAGATCTTTTCACTATCAACAGACATGTCAAACTTGCTCACAAAGGGTCTCACCTACCCCTGCAGTTCAGGCTTTCAACTGTTACAAGGGTTGTCCACTGGAGGTACTACAGACATTAGAGTTGAGACCTCACATCCTGCCATTAACCATTACACTACATAGCATTATGCCTAATGATGTTGTGATACACAACAGGTTTTTTTCCACCACAGTTTGCTTTTTTAAGCCTGAGCAATTACAGAACTGGGGGAGAGCTACACTAGAAGCAGTATTTTTATTGTTACAGCATCAAGGACACCAGAGTCAGGCAATATCAATTGAAGCCGTCTGTGTGAGCTTTGCTTTGACCCTCGGTGCTGACGTGTTACGGTGCAGTCCTTTAGTCACATGACCAGCTATTCCTTTAGACGGGATTTCAGTAGTAGCCCGGCCTTTTTGACGCTGCTGCCTTTTCTAGTCCTACGATAAAACTTTTAAAACCTTTTGGAGATTTTCAATGACATTCACCAGAGGAATAGACTCAGTGCTATGTTTTGTAATGTAGGCAGCTGGTTGAAAACCAGAAGACCTGATGGAAGCAAAACTGCAACATCCATTCATGCGTTACTACAGACAGGAGAATTCACATGGAGGAGAGCCTCAGAAGCACCTCAACACAGTGAAAAAGCATCCATCACGCCAACCAAAGCTTCCTACCAACCACAAGATGCAAATCCACAGGAGCTCCAAGTTCATTTAGAATCATAGAATCATAGAATGGTAGGGGTTGGAAGGGACCTCTAGAGATCATCTAGTCCAACCCCCCTGCTAAAGCAGGTTAGCCTAGAGCAGGTTGCACAGGAATGCATCCAGGCGGGTTTTGAATATCTCCAGAGAAGGAGACTCCACAACCTC
>VZSC01047435.1:641939-688715 GCA_013398225.1 Steatornis caripensis
ATCAGAGAAAAATAAGACTTTCTTCAAACCAGGCAGTTGTTTCAACTATGAAAATGTATACTTGATGAATTAGCTTGCCTGCAATTTAAAGGTGTACAGTGAAGTACTCAATAGCCAGTGCTTTCTAAAGCTTTTTAAGACTAATTGAGTATCCTTCCCAAAGATGCATGCTCTTTTTCAACAGAAGATTTCTATTGAGCTTACACATAAAACATAGAGAATGCTTGAAACAAACTGAAGCACAATACACATGTTCACTCAAACTCTGACTTCAGTCTTTGGCATAAGCTTCCTGAAAAGACGGCTACCAGTGTAAACACACACCAGAGTAACTGTTACCACTGGATTAAAGGAATTAAAAAAAAAGTGGAAGATTGAAATACTTTTTTAATCTTATTAATAATTGTTTATGTGTTATTTCTTTAAAAGTGCTGTATGGAAAATGTTGTGTGACCTACCTCTACCCTCCATTAGGAGCTCTTTAAACATGGAAATTAGTTTTGTCATCTTGTTCCTTTCCAGCACTTTCTAAAATTCAAACATAATTGTCTTGACAGCCTGAATGCTGCCATCAAGCTTGTCAATTCCTGCTGACATGTACCACTCTTTTACCTGGCTTGACTGCTTTCATTACAGCCCGCGACGACTTCAGCACCGCTTCATAGATAGCCCTCTGGTCAGGAGTGAACTTTCCGTTCGCAGGGAAGGTGCAAGTGATGTCAGAGCCGTAGCAGTAATACTCTCCTCCCATATCAAACAGGCTAAAAAGGAAACAGAGGGGGAAGAAATGAAAATTTAATTCCAAAGAAATACAAGAACAGAAGACATTTCTCTTGTTCTGCACTTAAAAGTCATCTGCATTTTGGTAGCTGGCCATATAATCACCACTTGAATGCTGTTCCTAAGTAAAATGAGATGACAGTCCCTTTGAATCTCCTAGCAGAAAGATATCTGCATTACATATGGCTTCAGTGGATGCCCTTATGGGCTGTGCTGGCCCTGGATGGACACTGAGAGAACACATGAAGGAAGACAAAAACTACATGAGGAATCCACTTCAAGCTCTTCAGTTCCAGTTTCTAGACCCTCTTCTCAGAAGAAAAAACATGTCCTTTTTTTCTTTCCTGAGAAATGCTAGCACCACATAAACGGTATAACCTCAAAACTTAACAGAGAAATGTTAATTAAATTATGTCCTTTTTTATCTAAGTGTCAAAACGCATCTCATGATTTAAATAAAATGTCCCAAATAAAGGCTGACTGCCAGTGCTTACAATACAAACTTTTCTTTAAGACAAACTTGCCTAAAAGGGATAAAAGGAACAAGGATTACAGGAAGATCCAATCAGTAAAGAATATTTAGTATAGTTTTCTGCATCGGAGGTAGAACAAAAAAAAAATAGTAAGTGCTTTCTTTTATGGGGACAAAAAACTGGTTTAGCCCTTGAGAAACATATTTATTCTATACATGAATCAATGACTCACCACTGATTGCTCAGCTGCCAGAAACCAATCTACAAGAATAGCAAGTGAGTCTCTACACCCTTGTGAGAACCAGGTTAGACATCTGCAATACTGTGCTTCTTGAGCCTACTTGATAAGGCACTGCACTGGTCTCAGCAGGCTCAATAATCAGCAAATAACCGAATAATCCATTTGGACCGAAGAATATTTGAGCAAATAACCCCCCTAGTTCATCATACATTGATGACAGGAAGGCACATTTTACATGTAAGACTTTGGTCTTGACACACGGTATTTGTGTGACCTCCTGATTTCTTATGTAATGAATCAGAGTTGAAATCTGCTAATTGAAGACTTTTTCTGACCACCTCAAAAAACTGTATGAGACTCTTACCACCATAAGAAATATAATTTTCCTTCACTGTCTTTGAAGATTTTGGTATTTTCTTCCTCTTGCTTCTCCTTCACAGCAGGGTCAGTCAGACAACGCAAGCAGAAGGAAGAATACTCCGCTGGGGCACCCTCTCTGCCATCAAGTCCTAATTCCAGCCATAATTGGGAAAACTGTGCAGCATAGCTCTATCCCCAGCCAGCATACATGACTAGGTAAAGATGAGCATAAGCTACCACAAAAAGTGCTACAGCAGTCAGCTGTAAATGTTTACCATTTCCAACATAACTGCCACTGAAAGCAATGGACAATAAGTAAATGAAGGCAATCATGATAAAACTAATATTTCAGCAGGCTTGGGACACTTGCTGCATTGCATACACAGACACATACTCATGAAGGTTTACTCCAAGAAATTTTAAAATCCACCCTACAATTTCCTCTGTGAACAAATCTTTGCACTGACTGCAAGCCCTGGTGAAGTCATCGCCAGCCTCCCCAAGATGGGCAAGGTTCACCTGCAGAGAGACTTGCAGGACTGGAACTTCAGGAACAAAACCGATGGTTTACAGATGTGAAGCTGTGCAAGGCTTAAAGCTACAGGAGCAAATTCCTTAGCAGAATGCTACAGAAAGAACAGCAAAGTTATGCATGTACAACGCAGATCTAATACAAACACTATATAAATTCACTTAAACTTGAAATATGGTATGTTAAAACAGAACATTATGAATTGAAAAAAGATACATAATAGACAGCAAGTGTCAGACCCACAGGGTAAAACAAAAACAACAACCAACCATGATTTGACACCAGCATAGCAATTGTAAATCAGCCTAGCCAAACCTCAAAATGAGAAACCCCATCAACACTGCCTAAGTTTTGATTTTATGGTTAGAGTTGCTTCTAAAAATAACTAATGATACACACAGAAAATCTAAGGATACAGAAGACTAGTTGTAGCAATTAAGAATAATGTAAGAAGCTGCTACATTCTCTAATGTGCCAACAAGATACAGATTTCAGATTAGTTACAAATCTTTCAACCTAGCCTAGACTGAACCCTTTCAAAATCACAAATCAAGTTTCATGATGCTTTGTGGCATTTGCAGCAGTTTTGTGGCCTAACTCTGTTGTAGTTACAAGTGTAAGTGTCCATTCAGCATGGTGACAGTTAAGCTGTGACTAGCAACTTCCAAACTCCCTGTCCATGTCCACTGGAAGTTGCTATGCTTTCTATATTTTACCTGGAGAATAACTATTCTGAACTTACCACTGGGAAAATTGTAGGTGTCTTTAACCGTACAATTATCAGCATTTTCATGCCATTCATCTCTCGGCAGTTTGAGATACTGGAGCACTGAGTAATGGGGGGAAAAAAAAAAAATCACAAAGCTGATGGTAGACCAAAACAAGGCTCACAAGCTAGGAAGCACCATTTGTTCAGGTTTCTTGGCTTCCAGACAAGAGGAGACATGAGGGAAGATGATCTTTCAAATTCCACCTCAGAGCACAACACACCATTANAACAAGGCTTACAAGCTAGGAAGCACCATTTGTTCAGGTTTCTTGGCTTCCAGACAAGAGGAGACATGAGGGAAGATGATCTTTCAAATTCCACCTCAGAGCACAACACACCATCAGCCTGTACGCTTCAGTGAAAACGCATCCAAACCAAACTGTACGTTGGGGAGATATTTTGGCATTTATTGGGAATTGTCTTCCATTTAACTTCAGCTGGAACATATCTATTAGTTAAAATGTTGCCCAAGACATGGAAATAGCCCAAATATTGTAGTTATCCTGAGGAAATAATGTGAGCCTGAGAAGATCCTAGTTTCATATCTTTGTTTGACAGGCAAAATAAGTGGTGAAGCACATTCAAGTCGAATAAAATGCATGTGAGCTACTATCTTCTCCTGTTGACTAACCAGAAAAATTTTCTAAAAGCAGGTTCCTTAAATCCTGGTTGCTTAGAAAAAACACATTCATTTCACCCTGAAATTAGATGGTAACTGCTAGGAAACTGCTAATAAAGAGTTTTATTAAGATATTTTAATACATTCTCAACTGCATGTACAAAGTTACCTGCCTCATAATGCAGTCTTACAAGGGTCATGTACAGAAACAACTACATAACGTTGTTTGGATTGTTATCAAATGTAGCAGCAATCTAATCAAATTAAATGCACAAATGAAAACAGGCCTTACAGGCATCTTGATCTATGGCTTACCTTTCGAGAACTGTGTAATGTAGAGTAACATATGCAATAATATAACAAAGTATCTCCAAACTCTATTATATTTCCCTTCAGCTAAATTGCTACACATCTAGCAGACTGTGTATGTTGTCTATTACAAAAGCTAATGTGAATTCAGTTTTCTGATGAATGAAGAAAAATTTCATTCCAGAACAATCCTTTCCTCACTCCTTTCTCAGCAAGGATGCAGTTGTTAATTGCCAATTTCAATGAACGCGGAGATGATGTGTGTGAGGCTGTCAGGTTTTTGAGGTGACTCGAATGGAAAGGCGGACAGAGAAGGAGTGTTGCTGATCAGAGAGAGGTGCATGGTTGTACGTCAAAGTTCTCACTGATTTAGCTTGAAGCTGATGAAGTCTTTTATTGCACAGCTTTCAAGACCTTCCGAGAGAGAAGCTAATCTTGCTTTGCATCACTTTGTTGGGAGCAAAAGTAACAAAAACCTATCTGGCTTCATTTCAGGGTGAAAAGTGCGTGGTGTATAACGCAGATCTAACAGTCAGAAGACTTGAGCACTCCCTAAAAACTCCATGTTACTGTTTCAACTTGTTTTCTGGAATTAATAAGAAGCTATACAACAAATAAAAGAAGCACAGCAAAAATATTCCAAACTCCTTCTTGGAAGTATGGGCATACCTCTCCTAAGGGAGGCTTCAGTTCTGTGTATATATATAATTTTTCCTCCCAAACATATTGCAAAATACTGTAAACATTATTAACTAAAACTGAACAATGCAAAGCATGAGAAAAATCAGATAACCTGTCAGTTGCTCTACTGACAGAATGACTTGCTTACGTATCATTAATACAATGTTAGCTAAGAGTGTAAAAAACAAAGTTGCCATCTGCATCTGTTTTAGAAGTCACCTTCAAAAATGACTACGAGCATTTCACTCCTTTCACAGGGAAAAGGTCTGACACCACAACTTAAAGTGATTTTGCACATAAACCGGTATCAGGTCAAAAAGAAGCAGAAACACGTGTCCCATGCCACAGCCCTGAAGAAAGGATCGGCTGGACATGCCCCTCCTTACAGGAGCTTCCCAGCCCTTCCCTGGCAGGTCCCCAGCGGCACTGGCAGCCGCCTTTCCGTGCCCGACCGAACTGGCGCTCTGCTCCCTGTGCAGGAACCCGGGACGGGAGTTTGGAGAAAATATTTCAGGGTCTGTTGATTTTAAAGTGAACACAGGCTTCTAAGTCAGTACTGTAACTGAAACACTACATGACACGATGTACAAAAGCTCTTTTCCCCTCCCGTCCCTCCAAAACAATATGGATGAGTAAGACGTGGCAGTCTTACTTTCAGAGTAGTGACACCACAAAACGCAAATTTATAGTTCTATTTTTGGCATTCAAGGCCAGAAAAGTATACGCATTTTGATACTGATTTTAGCTTTCTTAACCTCCGAGTGTGAAACATCACAAAAGACTTTGCGTAACACTTTAGTTTTGAAAACTGTGGACTATAAACAGCCATGGTTCTTTTCTTCATAAAGTCACAGTATACCATTTTTTTAAAAATAAAGCATCATCTTTCTCTAAGCATGTGTTTTACTTTTATAGGCTTGCTGACACTTTTATAGTCAAATAATTTGAAACTGCCAGGCAATGAAGCAAATTATGGTCAATATCACAATGGGAAGCCATACTTTATTTGGGATATCTGAGCCATGCATATGAATTGTTATGATCCAACCACCAACCCAACCCAAAGACAAGCTCTCGCAGGCATTTCTCGGGAAGCCTACAGCTACTCCCATGAGCTAACACGTAAAGCTGTCACCCTCCTGATCTACAGATATGCTTAGTCTGTACACTCAGAACTGGATCACCTCATGATAGCTATAAAAACAATTATTCTTCTGCAGTTGTTAACACTGCAGAGTAATGACTGCGGTGAAACCCAGGTGGATTTCCTCCTGGTGCGACGCACTCCGGCACGGGGTTGTACTGAGCATTACCCGTCTGCAACCCACATACTCCCCAGCTTCTGTTCTGTTCAGGACAAAACCTTCCCTTCCCCCGAGTGGGTTTGCAAGACTAGCAATTAGAATACTGATATTGCCGTATCTTACTATGCCCTCTTCGTACCTCAGGTTAAAGGTAAACGGGTATGCATACTCAGGCACTTTACTCAGCGACGTTTACTGAGGTTTTAGGGTTTTGAGCCATTATTAACCAACATATCTATGAGCAGCCACACAGATGAACTGGTGCCAGCCCAGTCCTAGGACAGCAGGAATAAAGGTACACACAACCTTTTCCTCCTCTTATTGCAGTAAGAGCAAGTCATCCCCCGCTGGAGATTTTATTCTGTGTGATCTCGCCATACTCTGCTCCGAATTCACAGAGAGCAGCCTGTGCGTTACACGTCATGCAGCAATTAAATCTTTTAAGTACTCACACACCAACAAAATGTGACTATTTGTTTGGTTAAACACTTCTAAGGCAATTTCAAGCTTAAGAGAACTAGGTATCAGCATTTCTATGAGATACATCTTTGGAAAGATGTCAAGTGATTTGGAAATAGGGTGGTTTAATAGCAGACCACAAGACTGAATTATAGTAAATGGTATCACAGGTAGGAAAATCGAGAGTTAAGTGACACACACTTTTTCATCCACGTGCATCCTGACTAGCCAAGAGTTATCAATTAAACAAGCAACACTAAGTAAGGTAACATTGCAAACCCCAAGACAACAGTATAGTATAAAGTCCTATCAAGCTCAGGAAGGGTTTGTTTGTTTGTTTGCTTGTTTGTTTTCCTAAGAGGTTCCCTGCTGTGACCAGCTTCCACCTGGCATAGTACAGAGAGAGCTTGGACTGGCTCTATCTTGAAGCCAGGCTTGGCTCACTAATTTAAGGCCAGCTTTTTGTTGTCAGCACCCCTGGAATGATTAACTTCAGAAAAACACTAGCGAATGTTTTTTGTGTATGAAATGGGGTTGTGGGTATTCACAAGAAAACATCAAGTTTTTGTTTAAGCCTCCTATTCAAAAGAAGATCCTGCAGCCCTCACAGGTAATGCAATTACAGAAATGCAAAATGGTTACATGACTATTCTTCATCTAGCTGTGATTTACATAACAATGTGGTCCCACACTTTTGTGTTTGTCCTCAACCATGTCTTTTCATCCTGTCTACCTTCTCCATGGCTTTCCCATCTTCACTCCTTTCATAGCACTGTCTTACTTAAGGCTTTCCCAGATTATTATACATACTGGGAGGCTTGTCTCAACCTTCTCTCACAGAAGATGACGAGATATGCCACTGAGATTTGCTCAGATAGGAAGACGGTGAAAAAAAAAAAACCTGTCTACATTGAATTTTGATGGAGAGAGGGTTGCATGCCTGCACCTCTACAATGCCAACTACAGAGCCTTCAGTGGCTGTTGCAAGAATATTCAAAAGTTAGGGCTGGTTGGATAAAAAAATAAAGAAAGCAACAAACCAAAAAAACCTTCTCCAGGTGTTCACGCCCTGCACTGCCCAGGGTTTCCTATGAGTGGAAAAGACACAGAGACGCAGGGCAGCAACAAGATGCAGCGATGGGCAGCAGAAGGGAGGGGTGCCCTGCTTCACCCCCGTCATGGGGAAGGTGTGCCTCTGCTCCGCCACCATTCCCACTGCCGAGAAAAAATGGATTCCTCAACCAACAACAGCGTGTGGGAGCATCCTCTCTCACAATGATTAGAGACAAGCAGAAGAACTTCAGATCCATTTACCTCACAGGATATGAAATCTCAGTCTCACTGAATTCAGCAAACGAGCTGCATGTAAGAGTGGGTTCAGTAAACACCCACGTACTCTAGTAAGATTTTATGTGCTATTTTCACACACAGGTTAAGAAAGAGTCTGCTGCCTACAGTATTTATCACTTGAAATCTAAGACAACAGCCTTAAGCTTCTGCACTGAATAAACCAATTTCCATGATCAAGTATAATAACCCTTCTTCCTCCCCCATGCAGTCCACATCAATGTCTCATTAAAAATGTTAAGCTTGCCAAAGCAAAGAGCCAAAAAGCATTTGATTGGCTTGTTCACAGCTAAATTTGCTCCGAGTGCCATCTCCCAGTGTTTCTGCTAAGCAGAGGGATGTCTCTAACACAGAAGTGCTGCATACAAATAGAATTGCAAACACCAAGCTAGTATTGCTGGCTTAGGAGAAGGAGGTGGCAGCAATGGTGGCACCACAAGGTGCAGAAGGTAAAGCGTCAGTACTGCCTACTTAACACCTCTGCTAGACCCACACAGGCAATATGCCAGCGATCAGGAAAAGTCTCAGGTGAAGTTCTGACAAAAGGCTTACCTGTTTGACTTGTCTTCTTGCTGAATGGGTGATTTTTTCTGGCTTTATTATCCTAATTATTATCCATTTTGAATTGGCATATTTAATAAGCAACAGTACTCTCTGTAGCAGAGACAATTCTTTGCTGAATAGTCAACCTAACAGAGATGGTAGCAAACCCGAAGTTTTGGCCAGTTTCCATTTGTTACGAGCCTCCCCACTGGAAAGACGGTATCTGGGGCATTCACGGCTCCGGCTGGCTCGCTCAAACAAGGAGCAAGGATGTCAGAGCTGCAGGGAAGAGAAGGGAGAGTGCAAAAAGAAACCTGTATTGGCAGCTGAGTACTTCCCAATCAAATCGAGGACAGCAAACCTCATTAGCTTCTCACTAGAACGTGAGATACCAGCACAGGGTAACAACAACACAGCTTACAATTTCAAGCTACTAAAATTTTGCAGTTAACTAAACCAGTCCATTTCTAGATGTCTACTGAGAAGTGGAAGGTACCTACTGAAAGTGAATTGTAGAAGTTTGATACTTCTAATGAAGGCCACAGTTCTTACGTTAGCATTTGGACTTAAGAGCCTCAGCTTTCAGCAGCAGTCTTTGGACACTCTGACCTGTGCTCCCCAGCCTGGACAAACAATGACCGGAGATCACAGGTGAAGGTGAAGCGTCAGACCGTACTTACTGATTTTTACTGTAAATACTGTCATGTTTTCTTATGTGTGTATGTGTGCGCTCACAGACATGTGTCCGTGTTAAGTACAAGACTAAGGCTTCTGATTTTTTTCCATGATGAAAACTGTGCCAGTGTTTAATGGTACAAGTTTGTTTAGGTTTTTAGACATCCTATAGTTGTTCATCCTACAGTTGTTCAAGCAACCTCCAAATTAGCAGTTCTCAAATGGAATCCATCAGAGAGGGGTTTCAGAGTACTCCACTGAAGATGACAACTGAATGCAAAAAAGCCGACGAGACAGTTGCTAGCCTTTCCATGGACAGGTCCAAATGTTCAAACCAACTGTGCAGTAATGAAGGCAGCAACTAGTATTTCAGAAAAAGAGGCTGCCCATTCCCTAGCCAAGCATGCTCTTTTGCCAGTAAAAACACTTTTTTCCTATTCGAAAGAAATACCTACTCTTCATGGCAGCACCTCAAGTCAAAGGTATGGTACTGCAATGTACAACTGAAATCAGAAATATTCTTGCCTTAAAGACCTACATTGGGTCAGCCTAGATGTGGAGAAGTATTACACTAGAAGGACTCTTCCCAAGGCCCCGGCTCTGCAAGACTGTGTCTCCACCATGGGATAACAAGTGGTTCTCTGAACAGATGCAAGAGAAGACCCAACACGGCCGCAGAGGCACTGAAAATTACGTTTGGTTCAGGGGAGATACACAAAGGGTGTATTGGAGACTTGCTGTACCTTCCCTCTGAGGCATACGGTGGTTTAAAAGCCACGCAGACTCCCTCTAAAATTGTATTTGACCTATGCAATTGAGTTCCTCACACCAAGAGCAAAAAGAAAGATCTTGCTACTGAAATCCATCCAAGATAAGCAACATCCATCAAGACTACTTCTATCATACTTCATCTCTCTCTGTATTAACAAAGACCACATAAAAAGTGGATTGCACTAAACAGCACTGATAAATGATCAATATTAAATCAACAGCTATTTCAAAAATAGTAGGTTTTATCCTGCTTGCTTTCTTTAGAGAGATGAGCACCTTGGTCAAACACCTCAGTCCAACAGCAGCCAAAGTAACTTCACACGCCCAGTTTTTTTTCACACTGTGAATGCTAACATCAAATTATGACAGATAAAATTCATTTACAGATGACAATTAAAAAGACATTTCATATACACTATAGAGAGCATAAATTTAAGAAGCAGACCATAACACAGGACTTAAAGGAAAGCTAAAATTTGTTACAGCAAACATGCTACTAATACTTAGCAACATCTGCTTCAGTTAAAAGGCTCATATGTTTCTGACAGCAGGCAACCTCACAGCCTGAATTAACCAGTACTAACAGAACATATATTCAATTAGAGTAAAATTATTGTTAATTTTAGCAAATATATTTTTCTGGGTTTAATCAAATTCAATTTTTCTAGATTAGCATAAAATTAATATAGTCTATAGGTGCAACAAAAGGAAAAATATCTTCACTTGATGAAAATAGTAAATATTAATCAAACCAGAGGAATCAGGCCAAAGGAATTATTTCAGAAATGGATAGTCAGTTGATTTTGCAATCAACCAGTAAGTAGTAACAATGTACTTCGCATTATTATTAGAAACAAAACCATAACTAACAACATGTTGTTTCAAAACTGCAGACTGAAAGGTTAAAGCTAACCATAATTTTTGCATATTATTACAGCACCAAACTTCAAAATGCATAAAAATTGCACGAGGCTAAATGAAAACACTAGTCTCACCCACATAAAATAGTTGAGCATTTACATCTGACACATTAATATCCTGGGATCTGAAAAGCAGTGCTTTCAAGAAGTAATACATACAGTATTTTGTTCCGTAGGATAAATTGTTTTAATAGCAGACAATGAAGTACTTGGGGTGGAAAAGGGAGGACTACTATTATCTGATGCACAAAGACTGGTCAGTTCCAGCTTTTTAATGCAACATTGCCCCCACCTGGACAAATGAATTTTGGTTTATAGGTTGGCATTAGTACCACAAAACTTGATAAAAATTCCAAAAAAGTTTGGAAAAGAGTCACAGCAAACTTTTGTCATCTTTTGTAGTATACTTTTTTCAAGCTCACCTAAGTCTTTTAGTTCATTTATTGAAAGTCTTCTCAATATTTTCCTGAAATAAATGATAGCCTCTCAGTACTCGTAAAAAGTTCTTTTGTATTACACACTTACTCATTCCTGCAAAAAAGAGAACAGTGCATTTTCTACAAATAATACTGTATAATACGTTAAACATGCTGATACAGTTTCAATGCAATACGTATGCTGCATATGCATATCGTGTGTATATATAAAACATAAATGCACTAGCTTATACAGAAAATCTTTTGATTGTAGAAACCATGTATTATGCTTTTAGCTCAAAGAAGTAAAATTAGCAAAGCAACTTCTATTTTACCTAACAAAAAGCTTAGCCCTCATGAATAATCACAACTGAATCTGACCACTTCTTGCAATAAGCAACTATCTTTTGCAATATTCTTCACACACCTTGGAGTGACCAACAACTCCAGAAAGCCTGAAAACCAGCCTTCATCTTTTTCAAGTAATTAAAAAAATAAAAAGCCCCAAACACTTAGCATCTTCCCTCGCTGTTTCATCCAGAACAACCTTTTGCAACTACCTGTACTTGCAGTCAAGAGAAACTCCCTATGATGATCAAAGCTTCTGAAACAAGAGGAAGAGTCCTAAAAGTTAAACAGGATCTTTTGACAGCACCAGAAGTTATAATAATAAAAAAAATATTAAAAGGTACATACAAGTGCCAGTGGAAGGAAAGAAACCCAAGTTTAACACAACTCGAGTGGAATGCACGTTACGCACATAAAGGTAGTGTTCCTGGAAGGCTGCTGTGCCTTTGCTCTGGCAAGTAGAACACAATACCAATATCAAAACATGAGACAATCACCATCTCCCTCCAGACAGCACTTATTTTAGTGCTCCCTGGTGTCAATATTATTCTGATGCCTTGAATTTGCATTAGGATATTCAGGAAAGAAATAGAGACAAAAATATTCCTCAGAGTTAAATTATTCTGATAAAGTCTTCTTGTAACACTAGACTGCTTTCCATATCCCCAACTCTACTATTTGACTAAGCAAATAACACCACCTGTTAATATCGCCAAGACATCTTTAAAACATTTACCATAGGCGCATTATGCTAAGATTGTACTTTTATGACAGGACGTGGTTGATTTTGTGACACTAACAAAACTTCCCTAGTGCTTAAACTCTGGTATCTAAATGCAATAACATTATTTGCAGGTAAAACTTGTTTTACTGCCATCACCAGCAGTCATGGAAACAGCAGGGAGCTTTTGCAGCAGCAAATGACCTGCTTCATTAAGGATACTGCACTCTTCCCAATGCTTTCATTGAAATCAGTTAGCTTAAATCTAAGACAGTTAAAAAGAATAGTCAAATAAAATGAAAGAAATCACCTGACAATCCAACTTGCTTCCATTTAAACTTTTAAAGTTAATTTTATTTTACAAATACTAGATAGTCCCACTGTGAATCCAAGGTTAATGGTCTCTTTCTGGGGTCTCCTGCACTTCACAAGCAGTTGATGCTGTACTCCCCTTATTTATGCTTTCACCCAAGCTCTTCTAATAAATTACACTCTGGCCCCCACTCCAGGGAGGACTAGTATCCCCCACTAATTGCCCATGCCGCACCGGGCCCCAGACCTGCACGTGGATGTACCAAAACACCTGTCTTCCTCAGTGTCCGTGGAGCAGACACAGCACAGTTGTGGGGCTCTGCCGGCGAGGGCGCTCCGAGAGGGGACCTGCTGACGCGTGGAGAAAGGAGATCACACCACGCGTCTGGCAGATCTTTGTTAACGTTGTGACTTAGGAGTATTTTTCAAAATGTTAAAAATGATGAGTGCTTCAGCAGAATAGGTGAGTATTTTCAGTATTTTGCAAAGCCAGAATGGACCAACTAACCCCCAAAATGTCATCAAGTGCTTGAAGGTCAGTGAACTTGCCAATAAAAGTTGCTTACTAAGTGCTGAATTTTCACTGAGACACATTTGCCAGATGCCATAAAAAGATCAGGACCTGCAACTCATGACACCTGCAGAAAACCGTCTCAAGTAATAGCCATATCTATTTCAGTGACATCTCGGGTCAGGCTTATTTTCTCACATTTCTATTATTTAAGCGTGAGCCTCATCATGAAGAATCAATCTTTATTTTAAGATCACAGAAGCATTTTCTATTTGTCAAACGCTGCAGGAGCCCTGCTGATCAACTGCAACAAAACAATCAACTCCTGACGTGCCTTTGCTGCGCAGCAATGCCAAGAATCCAAAGGCAGGCTGCACGAACCGCTAGGCAGCAAACTGAATGCAATAAGCTACCATTTTCCTGAATACTTTCTCAAAATCAAAATGTACGCACTTCAGGTTCAGCACGTCGGGTGATTCCTACAACAAACCACTGAACCACAAAGGTGAGAAGAGACGTTTGCCTTGCCACAGGCTTCCTCCGCAGCACCCTATATATTTCAACGGCCAGTTTTCTCCTTCCCTGACAGCCATGGCGTGGCTCCACGCGGCTGCACCAGTAGGGCAGGGGCAGAAGACAGAAGGGAGGGCCTAAGGGCATGTGCTTCCTTCATTTTTCAGAAGGCAGATGCTAATTCATTGAGACCAATACTTTTTGCAGAAACACACTGGCTTTGACTGAGCTTTCCATGGCTGCTATTTACCAGGGTCAAGTCATAACATCCAGCCAAAGTCAGAAATCAATTTGAGGGGAGCTGAAACCAGAGGTTTCCATCTCCCATGAGGGCTCTCTAGCCACTGAACCAATCTCTTTCCCCAGTGCGAACAAAAGCAAAATAGCTGCAAGAGGAAGGATCAAAAGACACTCGTCGAGGAAGAACAAGTAATGCAGGGTATGCCATCTAATAGACAAGAGTCCCAGGTGCTCATCTGCTCTTGATTTTTGCATAGCAGGGAGTTGGATTGCCGCTCCTTGCATTTGTTTGATATTTTTTTTTTTATTCTTGAGTAGCAACTTTTAATTTCATTCTACTCCCCAACAAACTTTGAAAGACCTTTGGTTATCCAAACTAGATTGCAGGGGCTGGGAGGGTAGCTCAAAAACCCCCGGAAAATTTTATTTGGCTACTTTCTGGCTCTAGCCTTGATGTGTACAGGACAGGAGACTGCAAACTATAACAAGCACTTTTGCTTATGACTCTATTATTCCCTATTAATAATATCATTATTTCCCTATTACAAAACATAGTTACAGCCTCCCTACAGAAACCGCAGGCGTCCCGGCACACAATGAGTAACGCAGTTTCTTGGGATAATGCAGTAAACCTCAGTCTTGGGCTCAGTTTCTATCCAAGCTGTCACAGCTTTAAGATGACAGAAGATCATCAGTATTTGTACGTTAGTCTGGCTGTATGTCCTAACTGCAGCCAATGATTTGCAACACTCCGAGTAGAATGTTTTGCTTAAATGTAGTATCAAGTGAAAGGGTAGAGTGCCTAGAATTGCGATTCACTAGGGTGGTCAGCCTACCCATTTATCTACATGACCTTTTTGGCCATGGAGTAAATAGACACTTGCTTAGGAAAAGTGTTGTTTAGACCATGTTGATAATACTATTTAAATGTTCACCACACAGATGTTATAGTACATTAATTAGTTATATAAAAACATTGACTTGCTGTCAGCATCAGTTAAGTGCATATATCCACTGAATACCTAAACTTCCCTAAAAATACTGATTTCCTTCTATGTCAATCATAATGCTTTGTGTTAGTTAGCTATTTCATTTTTAATATTTAGTAGACTGAAAATGACAGCCCTGCTTAGCAATACAGTCCATATTAACATGATGTGTCAGAAATTCTCTTTACAGTCCTTGCCTTGCACTGAGATCTTTTGGCACAGAAACCATGCCTGTAAAAATGAGGATTGTGATGCAGTATCAGAGAAGTAATTCCATACCAGTTTCTTACAGAAGCAATAAATCAATTTGATGTAGATTAATTTTCAAAAATGAACATCATAAAACCAGGCTGTTCTAAACCTGCCACAGTTTTTAAAGGAGTCAAAACAGCAGTCTTAGGAAAAAAAAAAGTAACAGCGTAAGTATTTTTGCCTATGATCCCCTGCTGATACCACCAAATCCTTGTAACTCATATTCTTAAAAGAGCAAACAAACCACGCACTTAGTGTTTCAAAGCAGTAAAGCGTTAGTCTTCCAAATGTATTCTTTCTAACACTCAGGTGTTTTGTTGACTTATTTAGTAACACTCACTGCACTGCACTGCACTGCTCTGTACATAAAAAATCCAAGCAGCACATTTCTGCAAAACTCTTGAATGTTAGTCACATCCACTAAATAATGTTAAGAAAAAGATATGAAATTCTACTGAATAATTCAACAAAAATCCCATCAAGTACCCAATCTTCCGATTCTATTACATACAAGTACAGGAATCGTTAAATTAGATTTACACCAAAGTACTGGCAGAAGCAAAAATAACCCTTAAAAGACGTCTACCTCTTTTTCACCAAAGGTAAAGCTATTTTTCCCCTAAGTTCAGGGCTTCCTAAGACTATCCAACAGAGGGCTCCCAGGAGCTATTAAAAAGCTTAATTGAGAGCCAAATATACCAATGCTAACATATACATACAAACGAGCATACTGTCATTTTAATAACCTGTTTGGTATGCACATACACGCGCACCTATACCCAATTTAGAAATTTGTAAAAGCATACAGTAAAACCACCCAGGTAGCACCTTATAATTTCTATGCTGGTAAAGTAGGCTAGCTCAAGATTTTTTCCGAAACACTACTTTTAACTGTGGCAAATGAGAGTACTTTTAAATCACCTTTACACAAATTAAATTACATTTTCTTATAATTTCTTTACTCCTACTTGAGAAAAATACTAAGAAAATCATGCGGAACAAAGTTTGACTGCTACGTGAGCATCAGCCAGTGCGAGGGGTGAAGGCAGCGACTGAAGCCCGGGCGGGTGCTCATGCACACGGAGCATTTATTTGCTAAAGCCAATCTACACCTGACAAACTTCATCTCGTCAAGACAAAGATGTAACCGGACCATTCCAGCAAGAGGATATTTCAAACTAGGTTAAACCTTGTTCTCTTGGTTGAGACGGTTAAAAAGTGGGGATGGACAACAGTAGTTTTGAAATGCTTTAGTAATCAATGTACTTGGCAGATTGTTTTTCTGACATTCAGATACCTGAGGCTAATAGAAACCAAACATTTTTTTAGAATTTTACCAATACAGCAGGAAATCGGAGTACACAAAGAGTCTTGGTATGTCTTGAGGTTTAGGAAGGACTTCAGCCATCTACTAAACCATCCTCAGAGACTGTAAGTAAAAGGCCTCCCAGTAATACTATTTCCCTCACCATTTAAAGGCCTTAATTTTAAATACAGGACATCATAATGCATTGTGGCGTATCTTCTCTCACTAACAGACACTGAGATTTCCTGTAGGCTACACATTTTTTTTTTTTAATTTAAAGGAATGCCACAGCCAATACAGTACCGTGTTTGTGTGCCCTGCCTGATCAAAAAAATCTCACAGCACATTATCTACTCAAACACAATATGATCCCAAGTCAAAGCTACTGTTCTGCAATAACTAACCTTAGTATTTGATGGGTTTAGTAAGCTATTTACCATAGACGAAGACAATACACAAAGTATTGTACAAGAAGCTTTTAAAAAAGTTTTTACAGTATTAGAAAGAAATTACCTATCTGTAACTAAGTAAGTTCATTCTGCAGCACCTGCAGATGTGTCCAGAACATTAGCCAACAAGGCATATCTTTTTACTTCTGAGATTCAATTTGTTTTCCATAATAGCTTTTGAGCTTATCTATGATAACACTAATTTGCTTTCCCCCACACCTTTACATTCAACTGTGAAAATACATACCTGCACCCCTTTTGCACAAGCTACAAAAGTAACCTAATAGATACCCCTCCACTGAATGTCGGTGATTAACTCCTCCAAAAGCAATTCTGCACTTTTATAAATACAGGCTTTTTGACCAAAGTCTTAGGAGGTGAAGTACAAAAGCTATATTCTGCTACGTTACATACCACACAACTAGGTTTGTCTTTCAATTTATAGCAATATATTTGGTGCTTTCATTCACCCTGCTTTTATCTGCAGTCATACTGCAAAGCATGTGGACATGTAATGCAAGTAGAGAAAAATTTATGGTATTTGCAGCTGTATTATGGCAATGCTAAACTCTAAGCAAAATCTTTTTAGAAATTTTTGGCACAATACAGAACTAGAAGCACCCTGCCCTAACCTGAAATGAAACTAGTTTGATCTCCTCACCCATTCAAAAGTCTACTTTCAGACTGAGGTGTCTGGGTGCACATAAGCATTTGGAAGATCTAATCCACATTGCACATTTAAAAGTAGCCACCACTCTCTCGACTCTCCACTCCATCATCAGAGCTGAGGTTAGGATCTGAGGTTCAAGAGCAAACTCAGGTGCCAATTTTTGCAACTGCCCTTGAACTTAGAATACAGTCGTTTCTTAAAGTAAATTCTAAGTGCCTTTGGCACAGAAGTTTTTAAAAACAATGTCTCTTTTCCTTTTCAACTGGAGATGCAGGTATACAGGACCTTTGCAAGAAACCTGACTAGTCTGGCATACAACGTTACGTTCTATTTTAAAGACTTGGACTTTCATCGTTATGCAGCCATCATTTTACTAATTAAGTCCAAGAGTACATACAATGCATGTATGGACACAGCAGTAGTGTAATACAAATATCAAACGAACTCTAACCCTTTACATACCACAAGTCCCCATCTTCAATAGTCTTATCATTTGGGGCTCCAGCATGGCCGTAGTGTAAAACAGATGAGTTTTCCCCACTGAAAGGTGAAAAGAAAATTCAGCATGATTAATGGAAGAAGAAACACGAACATATACAACATGAGAAGAAACACTGTAAACATGTGACACTGTAAACATCAGTGTATTCAGATATTAAACATGAAATTTTGCAGTCTGTGAGAACTGCCATAGGCCCTGCCCCGGCATGGCTGTAAAATAGCATACACTGCACGTCACTCAGCAGAAATGGGTACAGAAAGGGCATTTTGCTACTCTGACTGCAAGATATGACCTTTCTGCAGAAGGAACTGAGTTCATACAAATACTTCCCATATCCATGAGAGAATTAAAGAAACAATTATGCAAGAGCAGTTTTTCAACGTATACTCATTTATTTCCTTCTGGATTTTTTTTAATTACTAAGCAATATGTTTCCCTATGTGAGGCTAAATATTCCAAGGCATAAAACCCAAGCTTCCACTGGAGTCACATCTGACATTTTTGAAATGCTTTAGGAGTCACTGGGACTAAAAAAATTCAGCTGTTCAAGTAAACAGGTTCAGTTCACCTCTGGCACGGCCACGCGCAATCTCTGCTGAAGCAGATACACCGCACACCACTCAGGAAGCATTCGCAGCATACAATGTCAGCAGCAATACCAGGCACGAGAACTGCCACTCTATTCTTACCTCTTATTAACAATCACATTACAAAGATTTTTATTCCTGAAAACCTTTCAGACTAAACTACTGATTCACAGCAATAAAACACCTCCAGAGAAAGATGGACCCTTGTTCTGTGCTTCTGAAGCTCCACAATCCATTTGGTGACCTATATTTGTCCTTGCCATCCTCTCCTGTCTACTCACATTCCTCCAGTTCTATCAAATGTCAGTCAAAAGACTGGTGAAGATCTCGAGTTTTCCTGTTTTTTTTTTACTATTCTCCTCAGATAGATGCTCTCTCTCTTTTTCTCTTTAAAAAGCTAGAAGAATTATATCACACCCAAAAATACACGTGTTAGCACAGGGTTACTGCAGCACCTCTCTGACTCCTCCAGCCGACTTGCCAGTCTGTATCTCACCTTTCATCCAAACCGTACTGGTCATCCTGCTCAAACCTGATTCTTTCAAGTGGTGATGGTGGAACAGCTTCCTGTCTTAGGTGAAACGATTCTGAAGCTCAATTTCAATGCATCTTTTGTTGTATCTGCAGTAAACGTGCCACCTGACATGCTTCTCATATTAGACTTCTGATATATACAATTACAAAACCAGTAAATATGCACAGTATCCAAAAAGAGATTACCTTCAAGACACATTAAGTACCTGTGATCAATTGGATATTTAATAGATCACTGGTCATTCAGGCATAATAACTCCATAAGAAATTATTATGGAGGAGAAAGTAGATGCCACCTTAAGTTTCTGAAGGCTCTCAATCTAAAGGGCTGGATCATGTCAGTATTTTGAAAGCAGTAAGTTTTTATTGTTAAGTATTTTTTAGCATGTAAGAATCACTGAGTAATAAGGCAGTGAAGGACAATGTTTCAGAAAAAGGGGAACGATTTTCTGATACAAAGTCTATTTGTTAAAATAATGCACACTCCAAAGGGATAAATTAAAGTTATTAAATCAAGAGTTAAAAAGCCCCACGGAATTAAGGCTGCAACAAATTTGTTTTGTGATGCTGGTCTAACAGCTTAAGCACAGTTTTGCAACCAGCTATTAGCTGGCTGCTTTTTACTTCCTGGATGCCTGACTTGAGAATCTACACTGTTGTGCAGACAACTAAAAACAGCCCCATAAATCTTGCACATATGATGAAGACAGACATGAGCTTCCTTCTGACATGTCCTGTCTCCTGGGCGCTGGTGGAATAGTTCCTTCTGGCCACAATTCCAGTTTTCCATGCCACGGCACTTTCAAACTTAGTTTGCTCTGTCTGAAAAAAATATCTAACATGGCCATGGATGGCAATCAAAAGAAAAGGGCCTTCTGTGCCAGGTGATATATATGGCAGGAACCATTGTTTCCAGACTCGTCCGTCTCCTTTCACGTGCAGGTGACGGCAGCAGAGACAGTTCCTACCTCTTCGTTTTTGACTATCACCCTGACGAGAGGAGGCAGCGATCATTTCCTGCCTGAAGAACTGTTTCCCAGGTCGAGAGCTACCGTTTTGGGAGGGCGGCACTTGGAAGCAACTGGAATGACCTTGGTGCTATGCATGACACTGTGAACCCACACACTCGGTGTTTAAGGAAAAGCACAAACATAATCAAAAACCTCAACACCTAGCATGCACACACACACTCACACACACATACACTCCACAGCAGTTTGTGAGGATTTTAGCTGCAGATACTATTCCTTATCTCCCTCTAGAAATGGGGATAAAGCAGAAGCAAGTAACACATGCATGTATTTATGATCAACTTTTACAAAATTATCATGAAGCTTAAGGGCATGACTCCATGCTAATGTATTTGCAGATAGCTTGTTTACTTATCATATGCTGGCACCCTTGGTGTCATATACCATACCAGCTGCATAAACAAGTCATATATTCAAATAAAAGCACTGCACAAATGCTTTCAACAACAGAGATTGCAAATACAAAGATAGGGGATTTCTTTTGCACATTTTAATGTAAAGGTTTTAGTTTACAAAATATTTCTGTAAGGTTCGGCACCAACTGTTACGGAAGATGCATGAAAAATCTGGTTTTCAGCACCGTTAGTGAAGCGTTAAGCAGCACACAATCTTTCTTGGCATTTGAGACTCCTTATCTGTCACGCTCATCTTGGCTCTGCAGCATGAACAAGATTGTGCCACAGCGAGCACAGTTGGTGCTGAAGACCACACATACACACCATATGCATTTCAGGTTTTTTGTCTGTTTGAAGTGATTGGGGTGAGGAGGTCTGCTCATTTGGGACTGGCTCTGGGTAGGTCCCCTGGGCTGAACACCCATTAGCAACCGAGGCACAACAGACCTGCTCCTGAAAGCTTTCCCAGTTGTTTTTAACCCAGAAGAAATCCAGCACATGTACTCCAGAACTGGTCCCTGACTCTGAGCAAAGCCCTGCAGCTGGGGATGAGTGGGAGATCTTACTTCAGAAAAGCACTACTGACTCAAATTAAAACACTGATCTGGACACAAGTCCATCCAGCCCATTCCTGCCAAGAGCGGCGAGTCCAATCTTCCTCACAGGAAATGTCATTAACCACCGTCCCTAGATGAAGGCAGGAAAGATGCTTCAGGAACAATGCTACAGAAGTGATGTGTACCTACACGGGAAATGCTACAGTTAGCCAGAAATTGCTCATAATGATTCCGTTAAACTTGCAAGGTGGCTTTAAAACAATTTAAATGAAAGCACTGGCAAAGCAAATGAGCATTCCTGGAGAAGCTATGTCTTTTCTTCCCAAGGAGCAACAGTTGAAAGGTCTGACATTAGAGCATTAAAGTCGAGGGTTAAAACGAAGTGTTGTGGGGAGGTGCAGATCACTGGCAGCTCCACTGCGTTCCTGGAGGTCAGCACCTCTGAAAACCACCAGACGTGGGGATGTTGATGTCTGCCTTCAGGCAGCCAATCTGAAAAACTCTCCAAGAGATTTCTCTGTATCTATTTTTATTCCTTTAATAATTTGGCTCTAACCGGTGCCAAAGACGTGTTTGTTACAGAAAGAATTGCGTGAAGCAGTGGAAAAGCTGTAAATTAACACCACTGAGAATGCAACCAGTAGGATTCAGATTCCTAGGAAAGGAAAAAAGTCCCCAAAATACATTTTAGATCAGAAAACACTCTGAAAATAAATGATTAGGAGAAAGAGAAAAAGGAGGTCAGCAATATTTTAAGGATGGGGCTAAGCTGAGCATCAAGCATTGCAGAAAGTGCAGCTATCAGCTCTACATTAAGAACATCTAAAGAAAAACCAACAGACCATTAACTAAAACAGCAAACTATTTCCATCATGATTCAAATAATAAAATCAATCCAGAAGGAAGCCCCAAGAGCCATCTCTCCACTTTTTCATCTAAGAGATTAAATATTAAAACGTGGTATTGAAAAGAAAGAAAGAAAAACAGATTCAGTAAGTACCCCAGTCTTTCCAAAAAAGCTTTACTTATGGTGATTCTCAGACAAAGGAAGGCATTTTACAGCACCATGTTATTCTTAATCACTGGTAATACTTACAAATATCTAAAGGGCAGGTGTCAACAGGATGGGGCCAGACTCTTTTCAGTGCAGCCCAGAGACAGAACAAGGGGCAATGGGCACAAAGTGGAGCGCAGGCACTTCCACCTGAACATGAGGAGGAACTTCTTTACTGTGAGGGTTACAGAGCCCCCCCAGGGAACTTGTGGAGTCTCCTTCTCTGGAGAGATTCAAAACTCACCTGGACACGTTCCTGTGCACCCTGCTCTAGGGGCACCTGCTTTAGCAGGGGGGTTGGACTGGGGGATCTCCAGAGGGCCCTTCCAACCCCTGCCATGCTGTGATTCTGTGGTATCACCTGCTGAGAGCTATGATCTGCCTGGAGACATCTGTCAAGAAGATATTGAACTTAAGTCTAAGATGCTGTAGTATCAAGTAGCAGCTGACCATGGCTTCTGTGGTGGTTGCAGAGATACTGATGGCTCCACCTCCACCTAACTCCAGCTGGAAACTCTGCACCTGGTTACCAGTGGATGCCATCCACTGCAGGGTCACCAGGATGCACTGTGTATAACCTTTGTTTTCCCCTTTGTAAACATGGTTATATGGTACACTAAGATACTGCAATGAATAATTCATTTGCATCTCAACACTAGTCAGAAGCCAACACTTTGTAGATTAGTGCTAAATATATCCAAGTACGTTTACGAAATACTACCGTTCTTATTTAATTGCACTTCGTGATGTCTGTTTGTGCTTCAAACCACCTACAAATTGACAGTGTTTGAAAGCATCGCTAACTACAGGACTGCTCTCGCTATGTGATGACCTGTAATACTAATGTACGTGTGTTACTATTCTCAACTGATTGGGGAGTGCACACATGCAAGTGAATACATAAAGCATATTTGCTCACACAAGTATTCGTTTACCATCTCCTGAAGAACGTAACATTGGACAGGGACAGCAACAAACGCAAGCACTCGACGACTCTTAATTTCCAGCTCAGTGAGCATCTTTTCTAAAATCTGAACAAACTTGTGTTTTATTTAAAAGCATGATTCTCCTCTAAGGAAATTATTATCAGGTCTGTAAAATGAACGATCCTGTCAAAATTACACAGTTTTAAGTGTCAGTAAAACAACAAAACTCAGCATGAATAGAATAACTAATCTTAATTGCAAAAGCTATTTTTTATCATAGATGTAGTTATGTATAATATTTACAACGTAAGACACTTTCATGGTAATAAAAAATGCCTGTTATTTTTGCCATTATTATGTTAATTGAAGTAATCAAAAAGATCTACTTACATCAATTTTATTAGGACCTAGCTTAAAACTGTTAATATTACTCATTCTTACTTCATTACTCAGTAGCCAGAATATAGCAATTTACGGACAAAGGCCTCTGTATTCTATCTTATGTAATTTTTTTTTTTTTAAGTGTAGTTTGTCTGCACTTTTAATTGTAGTGGTGGTATACAATGCCAGCTCCCAACTACAACAGGGAGTCATGATATTGTTAGGATCTTGCTTTTCAAGGGCAGCCATTCTCCATGTATTAAATCCTCCAACGGTTCAGAGACAGCTCAAACAGAGCTCCCGTGCCCTGCTAAGCCACTCCAGCGTGGTGGGACAGGAGACCTAGGAAGCTCCTGTCATTATCCACTTCTGAACTACTGTTGGGGACTTTCCTCCTCCTGGGTTCCCTGAGTCACGTAACGCAAGTCCTGGGTTTTTCAGTCCTGTGGAGAGTTTAGTCTGTCGCCACGGTGTCACAAGGACCCACTACACAAACATACCATAGATGTTTCTACAGGTTTAGCAAAGCCATTGATGCAGCACAGGTTCTGATTTACTGTAACTGAATGTAAAGTCTGTATGGCTATGAAAAACCATACACAGAGACAATTTGATTTTACCATCACAGCCTGTGACAATACCATAGAGATGGAGTCTCACTTCAATGGGATGTTAACTCTCAAGTCATACGGTAGTATGTAAAACAGGAAACTTTTCAGACAATTTAGATCCACAATTTGCCATAAAACTGCTCATGCTCCTACTGCAATTTTGCATATAAACTGCAAAATTGCATTTACAAACAAGCAACTGAGTAAACAGCAGAAAGAAGCAAAGATGCTAATTATCCTTACTACCTCCAAAGCAATGTAACACTATTGTCGTTAATATAAAAATTATTTTTTATAAGTGTATGTGACTTCAGTGTAGTGCAAATGTTTGTGAGTAGCAGCAGATCTAAAAATTGAACATATATACCGACATACGTGCCTCATCTAACTGTCATGTATCTCCAATTAGATTAATTCCACTGACTAAACAAGATTAATCTCTGCAGAAAGCACACAGCTGTCCTTCAACATGTATCCTACGCTATTCTCTTGAAATTCCACAAATTAAAAACGTGTATTTCTACAACTGCTGGGAGAACTTTTATAATACTTTCCCAAATACAATACCTTCAATACTAGCTGTTCAGCAAGAAAAAGAGTGCAAAAAATACCCAAATTCCAAAAAGATGAGTTTAATTGCATCCTAACCTTTGAGGCAAAGAATTTTGAGAATGATATGAAATACTTCAGCTGTATTTCAAAGACAGTATTTTTGAGCAACAGAGAATAGCTCTAAAGCCCTTCACCATACTCTATTTAATAAAAAAGTCAATTGAGGCACAGATGTGAGCATAAACATGATCTTGGCAGTAGCAGCAGTCATTGGGGATCTTGAGCGTAGCAGAATCTGTAAAAGAGTTATTTCTTTAAGACACAGCACTAGCCACCTTTCTTTGGCGGAGGAAACAGTTCAAAACTCACTCTGGTGGCACTTGCAAGCATATCATGTGCCTAAAAGGAACAATTTTACAGATATCCACTGGGAAATTGACCATAAAGACTGCAACAGTTCAGCATAAACCATCAACTTACCTGCCACAGATGCAAGTGTAGGAAGTGTGGCGCATGCCACCTCGAGCATAGCAGTAGTGCTGGAACAGGCTGCAAAGAAAGAAAGGTGGTAATTCATAATACATTCAAAACCACCACAAGGCAGGGAGAAAGGTAAGTCTTGCTTGAGTACAGCTGTGTTGGTGCAAATCCCCAGCTCCCCAATGAGGTTCTCTGTCATTCCTGCTCAGCTGAACACTCAAATGCCCACAGCTGAGCAGTCCTGCAGAGCATCACACGATTTCCACAAAGCCCATTAAGCAACTCTGCAGCAGAGAAGAGGGGCTCAAGTGCAGCTCAGTAACTTCAAATGACAAACTGCTTTCCTCAAAAACTCAACACATAAAGGCAAATTATTATGGGTAGTTACTCTGACCATAGAACAAATGGTTAACAGTTAAATGCTGAAGCTGTCCAAACTCTCCAAAGTTGAGAAAACCACTTCTTGCTGCATTTTGGGTACACAATCACTTCCATGATCCTTATTTTCAACCCTGCTGCCTTCAATCTCAGGCATGCAGATTCAGCAAAAGTGAAGTCCAAGCAACCCTTCACGTGGAAGGAGCTTGCCAGACAGGGCAAAGCTCTTCAAAATAATTTCAGCAGAAGCTCTCGTTTTTACCACCTCACTGATAGCCTCTGCTGAAAGCTGAACTAAATATCCCTATGTGTATATGAAGCCTGATCGCATGCGACCATGCTGTACACCCTCCTCTCCAGACAAGCCAGCAGAGCTCTCCCAGGCACTTTCTGCTAATGTCACGGTCCATGCTGAAATGGATAGTCTCATGTTTTCTTGTCTGTAGCACAACAGACACAGAAAAAACATATGACTATGCAATTTCAGGTTGTGGTACCTAAATACCTCTATGATCTTCCCCTGCCCAAACACGGGAAAAAAAATTAACACAGACTCAATCCCAACAGCAAGAAGATAATGTGATAACAGTAGGCTGAGTCCTCAATAACCTGGAAAGAACATTACAACACAATGTTGTTTGCTTTTGTGTGTGTAAGGGACAGGGACAAGGACGGGGAACGGAGGGGAAGGAGAGCAGCCCTGTGCTCTCCAACAGTACTCCTCTTGCCTTGCCATCCTGCTGGAGGAGCTGTTTGGCCTTAAAAGCATTAAAACATTTTCATCTTCACTGTCAAAGCCCCCTTCACATGAGGGCAGATGTGCCCAAAGCACAATTAATATAGGATTAGGTGCCTTAAGAGCTAAGCACATATCATGGATCCTTTTATTCTTTTTGAAATATGCTCTAATTACAATCCAATTCCCTTTAATACTGAATGAATTTCAAAAACTCATTTCTTGTAATACTGAAATCATTTCATTAACAGAGTGATAACGGTGCTATTCAAAGAACAGAGATGTTGTGATTTTGCCCTCTGCAGCAGCAATCCACAGAACACAATTCAAACTCTTTGAAGGACATTAACGACACTACATGCTTGTAAATCCAAACCAGATTTTACAATTACACAAAATGACAGTATTTAAAGAGAAACAAAACAAAACATACAAATTAATCACACAAGGAAAAAGAAAAGCCTACATTTAGAAACTTAGGGAGACCTAGCCTACAAGACCTTTTTTGCTCAAAATGCTGGCGTTTTATAAGGTAGAAATATTAAATTTGTATTGCTCTAGAAACCAGTAATGGCAAAGAGTAGGTTAAATGACAGAGAAGCTAAGGAGAAACTCTGATGTGGTGAGACCACAGCAGATATATCCCTAAATTGAGCTAACAAAATTTATCACCTACACTATCATTTGCTTCGCACATTTTTTCACCGAATGGACATTTCATACGGAAACGAAGTTACAGATCTGCTCTTCCCTAGCGTGCTTGCAGGCAAGGTTTACTCTATGAGACATGACACTATGCACAAACATTTTGCACAATAACATTATATTGTTATATACATATAGTTACATTTTAGGAAGCAATTTTTAGTGTATTTTATAGACCCTTCACCTTAAATGACTGAATAAACTATCTCCTCTAGACAGCAACTTTCAGTAACCTTCTAAAGAGCTTTAAAAATGAAATAATGAAGGTTGTAAACATCTTTCCATCATGAGTGATGCAGGGATAGAAGGGTTTATTTTTCCATATGACAACTGATCACATATTCATGGTTGCAATTTATATGAAACTGTGCAGCCGAGTAATGGTATTCACCTTTTGCAGTACTCCCCAATTAGCAATAAAAAGCTGTAAATAAATTAAGACATGCCTCGTATAATCCAGCTGTTGCCTGAACTTTGTTTCTGTTCTCTAAAAAAGGAACCTGATTATTTCATCAAACATTATGGACTTTCTTTTAAGAGCAAGTAAGAAGTGGCTGTTTATGTGAGTGAGCTGAAGATAGTATAACTTTGCTAGGTAATGGGTTTTCTGCTAGTAAAACTACTCATATCACTGTTTTGAATTTATTTTTTCAGGCTATGACTCAGAAACATGTTCATGCAGATGGAAAAAAATCCAACGTTTCTATCACAGACAACCAGCATCCTTATATAACACATCACAGATAAGAGAAGGATTGCATATCCCTTTAACAGCAAATGCTGGCTTTGCAAAGCCGAAAAATGTATATATAGAATTAGAGAAGCTGCCAGTAGTACTTTGCAGTTAAAAACCCGGTTCCACTGACGTTAACGCAGACTCTGCCATTAGACTTCTTCACACCAGGATTTCACTGTCTACACACTGCAAGAGTCTTTATCCAAAAGTGCGATAGAGAAGTATGAAGTCTGAAAAAGTTGGATGGAATATCATTAAATCTGGCACTCCATATATATTGCAAACATCGCATATTGAACTTCGGTCTTTCGATTGGAGGATACGTATGTTTAGGCAGTTTTACGTTGGTGCTGGATGCTTTGCCATGAGCTTTTAACGCAACCAACACCGATACAAAAGTACCTGTTTCTGTTCTTTCACAGGTTTCAAAGTTTCCTGTCATGTTTTATGCAGTATTTCCCTGGAGAGTGTATGTATTACTTATCATGCACATACTACCTTGGTGGTGTAAACAGATCAGCCACTGGTGTATTTGCATGTCAGATGTTACCTTTTAAAACCACACAGCTTTGTTTGAACTGGGTTTTGCATTGCTTTTGAAACAATTTTTTTTTTAAAGGTAGAGGTACATTGAGTTTAGTGCTTTTTCTTTTTCCCCGCAAAATTAGCTTCTTTAACTGACTGACAATATGTGGAGATTGAAGGTAGTTTTAAAAACCTGTTTTTCAATTAACTTAAAAAAAGAGCAAGTATTAGCTGCCATCAATTCCAGTAAATCTGGCACCAGTGTGCTTGCCTCCACTCTTGCAAATTTGCTGAGGCACAAGACAATGTTATCCCCCCTGCTCTGCTGAGTCTTGACTACGTTAATGACTATACTGACTTGAGAGAGAAGAAATAATGGGTTCTTCATTATTAGAAATAACAGAACAAGTATGTACTTGCTATTTTTGAGATCTTATGGAGTGTTAAATACATCCAAACAAAACTGCAGAATGCTTTAAAAGCCCCAAGCTCAAAACAGCCTAACGTCCCATTAAAGTAAAACCTGGTATGGATAGTCTTTCTGACAAATTATAAGAACCACACTGACAATGATGCTTGTGTCTTATGATCATCTTTGGTTCAGTTTCTACTGCTACCTAATGCACACTGACGATATCTGTGCTATGAATGTACACTGAACCAAATAAAGTAGTTTAATGTTAACAGTTTTCCTAACTGAAGTGGATTTACCGAATAAAGGCACTTAAAGCAGGAGGGACAGAAACTATCTGTAATGACTTCTCTCAAACTTTTTGCTTATTTCCAGATCTTCCTCATCACGAGCATACAAAATATCCATACACACTCAGCGGAGTGTGATTTTTATTTCCCAGAAGAAGTAAACAAGTAATCTCTAATTTGAGTTCTTGTCATCAGCTCTTCCTGAGTTATAACAAATATTTATAAGGAAACATTTTGTATTTCTCAGGTATTCGCTCCTGAAACCAAGACACTTCTAGATCAAAAAAGTTCAATTTCTAAATAAAAACCCAACTGAGTATTTTAGCTTATGTCTTACAAAACAGGTTAAAACTGTAATTACAAAAAATGCAGTAAGTACGGAGAAAAGAAAGATAAGAAAGAGAACAAAAAGTGGCGAGTACACCTGACAAAAATCCTATTAAAAACTTAAGTGTCTATAACACTGCCCAGTACATTCCTCAGTGGCATCTTCTGATGGTCCCTCTACCCCAGTCCCACATCCTTAGTAACTACAGGGAAGCACGGCAGAACGAGACATGCACATCACGTTGGGATGGAGGAACAATTACTCGTTCCAAGGTTTCCGATGAACAAGGACCAAAACCACTGTATAACCCTATTCATTATTCCCAGATAATGGAGCCACATTAAGAAAACTTGCTGGATACTGGTAGCTCAGGAAACAGATTTTTAGACTGTATATCAGGGAGACCGGCTGTCTCCACAAACGCAACTTGCTTTGTGAAGCATACCATGTACAAAAGAGTCAAGGACACTTGTGGGTGAATATCTCATTAAGATGTTTATATTGAAAATAAATTTATCTAAAAAATTTTTCTCACCGGATCACTCACTGGTTTGAGGATGTTTCAGATCAACAATAATGTCCTCGGTGCACCTTTGAGAAATTTGCCTCCTCATAAAAAGAAACCTTTACATACTTCAAAAATAGTATTCTTTGAACAAAGCCCTTGAGACTTGCCTTGAAATGCAAGCAGGTGGTTTTGAACTGTAAATTGGAAACCACAGCAGCTTAAGGGAGTTCTGTTCAGAACTTGGAGGATTTTCTACATTTTCATTTTTTTTTTATGAGTACAGTTGGAAGATGTAGGTGAATATCCATTAGTTATCTGTGCACCAAATTACTTTTGAATTACAACTAGAACATCCCCTTAAGCTTCTGTACAGTGCAAATATCAAGCGTAGCCATGAGACAGGCTAAACCCCAAAGCTTTTTTAAAGAATTCACAAAAGGCTTAATTTTCCAAAGCTGATCTCTCTATTTAAACCAGGACTGAAAGTCACTATTTTGACCATTTAGACACGTGAACATCTTCACATAAGAAAGCTATAAATCCCAAACAACACAAAATTGTTAAGCCACAGTAAATGTAATTAGTCCATGACATCTAAAGTATTTATACTTTCCATTAAACTAGGCTGGAAGAACTGTGCACACAGGAAAGAGGAGGAGGCATCAGTAACAACCCATCAGTGGATACATGAGCAAGGTAAGCAGTGCTTCCTTTAATCCCACACCAGACAATGGGAGGTTCTTAAATACAGAGCATTTTTCTTTGTTAACCAATTTACTTTGGTAATGTCATTTATTTTCCATGGGCAACTAGATGCTTTAAGGCTTAAGTTTATCTATTCCCATTTTCATTTAGTTCAGAACACATCGCAGCATTGTAAAACATGTCTGAGGCTGTCTTAATAGAAAAAAAGTCAGTACTTCATTGCAAAAGAGTAAAGAAGGGGAGTGCAGAAGAATAGGAGAAATAACCCAGTTTACTATTAGTGAACAAATGGCAGATTACAAACTTGCACAAGAACAAGAAAATTAGCACTATGAGCAGATAAGCAAAGGTTTCTTCTACCCCTCGGAGGCAATACCATTAAAGATTTACGAAAGCAATGTCATTATTTGAAGTGGCCTACATGTCTGGAAATTGTTTAGAACAGAACGTACTGCTCCATGAACAACAGGAAACAAAACCACTTCTATTAACTGACTTCTTAAACCTAACTGTTTACGCTACTTCTGATGAAAATTTTAGAGATTCAAATAATTGGCTGGGTTATTTTGCATGCTCATGGAGTAGAGCTGCTGAAGCTTACTATCAACCACAAATACTGAAAGTAGCTATACTTTGAAGCATCTCTATTTAAAATTGTCCAAATTTGTTTCATGTACAAGTAGAAATAATGTGGGGTTTTTTAAAAAAAAGCTGATCCTTCTGAATTCCAACATCTAGCTCTTGTTCTCATTTCTGGTGTGTTTTTTTTTTTAACTAAGTCATTTTTATTTATACACAGTAAACTCTAGATAATAATAGGTCCTTAGAAGAGAAATATGTTATTTGAGTTCAGCATGGACAGAACTGTAACTTTAGCAAGCAGGTGTGACATATGAAACTGGCAGCATATTGAAGTAGCTACAGTGTAGAAATCTACTATGAAATAAGGAAAAGCAGTGTAGAACCAGCATAGAGGTGAGTGGTCTCACCTTCGTAACAAAAAATTCACGTTGCTATTTCTAAATGTGCTACTTCTCTGTACTAAAATGGATTACAAGCCAGAGCTCAGGGCAGGAACAGAGCAGTAAGATTACCCCAAAATACAGACATATTTTAAGAATACAAAATCACACAGATCAGAAGGGATGCCATTCCTTTAGGAAACAAAGCCCACCAAGCCATTTCACCAGCCATTAATGCTGGCTGAAAATCAGAGATACATTAAGCAGAAAGTCCATAAATAATATAGAACTTGGCACTGTCATGTAAGTCATGTATGATTTGCAATGATTGAAGGCAATTGATGATCTCAGCTCAAGAACACAGAGTTTAGGTGAAGGATAATTAGCATTATAAACACATAATTGGGAATTATAAATTACCTGTCTTACGTAAAGAATAACTGAAGAGATTATACAACATTGGCTGATATTTCATCTTTTTGGCTAAAATACACAAATTGGTGAATTTAGAGAATCTGAAATTGCACTTTCCTCACACACACACACACTTTTTAATTTCACGGCTGTCCTTTTACCATCACAGTGGAAGGAATTTTTCCCCCATAATTCTGCAAATTTAAAATTTTGGAATAATTTCTGGGACAGAGAACAAAGAAACAACGTGACTCTACAATACCACAGTGGCTTAAGAACTGTGGAATTATCTCCCCTTCTCCCTTCTAGACAGATTGATCTAAGCTGCTTCTAACAGCTCTGAATTTAAATAATTTTTTTTTCCAGTATGAGGAAAGGGTAAGAGTTTTAACAAATGCAGTTTTAAAGAAGTGCATATACCCACTCTCATATGATTTGTCTTTCATCTAATTCTACACTGCTGCGACATTTCTCTACCTCACTCTGAAAATTTCTCCAATTACGCACTTTCACAGAAGTTCAGCTAACCCATTTCATTACCAACATTCAAATGCAAACAATTATTATGGAAGTCTATAGACTTATACTCAGTTGCTGCTTTTCCAAAAGCTTGGCAAGACAACTTCACAGGTACCCTAGAGATAGCACAGTTGCCAGTGTCCTGTAAATACACCTTTTCAGTAAGTCAGTCTTTAAATTAACACTCAGAAAGCCTTTTAAGAAAGTCTTATTATTGTTTTCCTGAAACTCTTTTAACTCTACTTGGAAAATTCATCTATCATTTGTCAGATCTGTTTGATTCAGCTGCATAAAACCTAGTTGACTTATGGATTCAAACATTATGACTACTGAACTACTGAAATCATTACAGTTGTTGTTTCATAGCAATTAAGCCAATTAAGATATTCATAGTACAAACCGGCAAAGATTTTAGTGTTAATTCTGACAAACTTGCAAGTCAAGGTCTATCTCACTTTGTGCTTTTTTCGTATCCAGAAGCTTAACCAGCAGTAAGCGTGTGCTCTGTCAGCAGAGGAACATGCCTCTTCCAGAGCTGCTAAGTCTGCCAAGGGGCTGCTAGAACGCAAATAAGATTTACCCAAAGGATCACATCACAGCTCCAGTGAGTCAAAGAACCACCATTAAGTAACAGACAGAAAAAGCATGAATAGTGCAAGAGAATGCCATCACTGAGACTCCAGGTACGACCAGACCAGCCACAGAGCACGCTATTTAAGGTGGGAACTTGTCCTCCTTCTACTCTGTGATAACATCCCCTTCCGTATGTTCCTTCATGCTCCTGCCTGCCTGTCAGTCTGGAGCAACCCATCTGTTGTGTTCAGGTAGCTAACACAGCAGCGGGATCTCCTCGTGCACTGAGCCTGTATTGCAATGTGGAAGCTATAAAACCTTGAATCCAGGATTTATTTTCATCCATTTTCTACAGCAGAATGATTTTTAAATGAGCTTTCAATCTTCAGCAAATATATAAATGGGAAACAGATCCCACTGCCACATGAAAAGGCAACTATCATTAAGAAGTGTCTCCGTTTTATTCCTTCACGAATTCTAAAGTCCACTTGGAGTCACATCCATTAGTAACAAGGCAGAACTAAGTTCTGCACTGGTCTACATTGCATACTTAATCTAATGTTATGGAAAAGAGATGGCATGAATTTTTCTTAGACTCATTGCTCCATTTCCAGCTCTAATAAGTCTAGATCTCAACTGGCATATTTTAAATTAATTTTTTGTAGTTTAAACCTATTTATCAACATCTAATTAATGAGGTCTAAATCCTTTGATGACAGAATGATTAAACTGCGTTTTAACTAATCCATCTTTAATTAAAATGCTGCCAGCAAACCATTTCTGGATGTGTAAAAGGGACACATTTATAGATGCTCACTCTTCAACTATGCATTATGTAAAGCCAATAATTAGAAGAACTCATGATTTCAATTATATTTTAATTACTGTTACATATAAAACAGGCTTTAATAGATGTAATGCAATACATTTTCTTTCTTTACAACCCACTAATCATTCCTATTGGGGTGACAACCAAATAAAAGGAAGTTTAATATATGCGCTAGTACAGGAATCTTATTTTAGCTTTGAGCCAATTCTCTCTCCATTTCTTCTTTGCAGCAGAAAGGTACTTAATTATCTCCAAACCTAAACCACAAATGAATCCCTATAAATCCCTGTTAAAACTCTAAAAGGAGATTAGTGGTAACTGATCATAATAAAGAGAAATGCTTTATCCTTACTATTACACTCGCATGTCTTTGAGAGTTTCTTCAACTCAAAACACAAGGCTACTAAAAAAACTTGCTAGTTAAGGAAAAAATATAAGGTGACATCTGTACCGATTTTCCTACTTCTTTCCTTTACAATTTTAGGAAACAAGATGAGCCAAGACATGCTTTAGTTACTACAGCAGCCATCAGTTTTCATTATTTAGGGCATCTCTTTGCCTCCGTCTGGGAGGGAAGGGTGGTAGATGAACATAATGTGATGACTGCAGCCAACTCCCCATTATCTGCATTAATAGGAGGCTGAGACTTATAAATACGAAAGTGATGAAAGTATAACTGTTCTTTATTATGATCAAGTCGGCCTTTAATGCAAATACGGAACAAATTATTTCATTCTGAAATGCAGAGAGTACAGATAGCTGGTCAGTAACACTCAATATCCTGTAGCAATCCAACCTTTAAAATTGCATGTTATTACAATAAGTATTTTTTGCTGAGACAAACTAAAATGTGATAAATTACAGTTATTAAACATGTTTCTAAACTCTGCATGTTCCAAGTAGTTGCATAACACAGAAAATTCAGTTTTAGGCTTCCACTGCTTTCAGTGATTTGAATCTGGCATGACGAAATGAGAATAAGCTTAGGGCAAAAGCCTGCTTAATTTACCCATTAAATTGTGCTTTACAAATATTCAAAAAGGTGTATTATGTTATTTCTAAAGGCTCAGATTTGTTAAATTTAATTTTCATAAGCTTACGTCTACTGTTTGGATAAATTAATGATTGTTGACACTGGTTTATTTCAAGCTTTCTCTAAAAAATATTTAGTATTTAAGAAACTCTGACAGTAAGATGGTTTCACATCACAGGCACCTATGATGAAGTCACTGAACATATGTAAATTGAAATATCTGCACAACAAGACTTAAGCTGCTACATAGTTTGATTTATACAAATCCTCTTCTCTCACTTCCCTTTTTTTCTACTCCTGCTTATAAAGCAAACTCTTGGGAGCAGGGAATATATTTTACTACCTTATAAAATGCATTGCCCATTTACATTCTGATTAAATAACAACAGCTTATTATGAAGACTATATGAACTGTATCTCCTTGACACACAGCATATCTGGAAAGGTCATTTTGAGTATTTATGTATTCACACTTAACAGACGTCAAGAATAAATGCTGACGTGGTAATGTGCTTTATTAAGGTTTATTGAGAACACTCCTTACTTTTTAAAAGATTACAGTAGATCTACCTTGGGGGGAAAAAAAAAAAACCTCCTAAATTTATTATGTATGGCATCCAATTGCTGTTCAACCATGTCAGGAGTCTTGTACTGCCAACACAAGTGACAAGCAGACAAATGAGACTGTACCTCCTCAGATAACCTGTCCTCCCAACCAGGTTACTGTTTTTACTGTCTCTTACAATGCCTCCCAGTATGAGGCCAAGGACAAATATGTTTAGGGACTGCATGTACAGTAATATTAAATAAGGAGAAGCATTCAAGAAGAAGAAGTATTTCAGCTGTTAGAAGCGCTGGGGAAGGACAGTAATAAGGCCAATACCAGAAATAACATTATGAGAGAAGCTAATCAGATATATACGGATGAAAGCAACAGCTTGTTTTAATTTCAATTTAAGTTCCTGATGTACTTAAATGCTAACTATGGTAACTGCATTTGTTTTAAGATGGCACTTTGGCCAGTAAGTGCTACGATTTCCTTCTCTGTCTACAGAGACTTTCTACCGAAGCAAGGGCACAGCACACAAATGCTAGCTGCCTACTGCTTTCACGCTAAGCAAGTCTAGTACACCAGAGTAACGCAGGATGGGAGAGGTGACTAACATATTCTTGGGGGGATACTTTTTTGGAGGAGCTCATGCCAGCCAATTTTACTTCCCAGGAGGCAGAACTCGGCAACCCCACCCGGATCTCCCACACACTTTCTGGAGTAACACAGTGCGTTGCTGCTGCCCTAGCAGAGAACACGCAACTAAATATTGCAAACCTAGTGAAGTATTTCAGAATAATCTGGTTAACTCCAGCATGCTATCCAAACTTTTCTTAAAATTGCATTTTCCCCGTCCCCAGAAGCCTGGAGTAAGATGGTGTGTTTTGCTGGGTCTGCTCCCAGATACTGTATCGTCAAAAGAAAAGTCTTGTCTTCCTGGCTTGTGCAGACAAATGACAGATCAGAGATGTCCTTCTCTAATCTTTCTGACCATGTTTCAATGGTCCTGGGCATATAAAATGAGTGAATAGCTGCCCAGAGGACTACACCATTTACCACAAATTACTTCTTTATGGAAGAATCAATTTTATAGTCTCCTGAATTTCAAACACTTGCCTCTTCAATTCAGTGGAATTACTCTTTTGAGAGCTGGGCCTGAGATAGATGACTCCAAGGATCTACTCTTGGGGCTATGAAATATTTATTATAAAAATCTAGAGAGGACTTACAAGTCTTTGAAAAAGACTCCGAGTAAAGAAAACATGTATTTAATACTTCAAAATTGTATGGCATGAAGTGTCCAGATTAATGTGTTGAGTGTCCAACAATCTTCTGTCCCAACAGATCAGAAAGCCAAATTCAAGTCAACCTAATACAAGAGAACCAGAAAGCGTTTTCAAGAGACAAAAGAGGCTACACTCCCCAGCGTGTTGTCCTGGAAGCTCCAACATGCGTGTTTTTCCCCTCCTGCAGGGAGAATTTTGCAAAGCTGCACTTATGAGAATAGTGCTTTAAACACATATTTACCAATTCCAACTCCTAAGGAGACAATATGCAACCTTCAAAACAAATACTATTGCAAGACACTGGGAACAAAATGAAATGCATTCAGCAGCGATTATTCCAACAGCTCTCAAGTTCTTGCAGTCTCAAGAAGAAATCCGTAACACTGATCATGGTTCCCTTAGTCCGTGCTGCAGAGCACAAATCATCGAGTGAAAGCGAAGGGAAAGTACACCCTCAACAGAATTTTCAAGAGTTCAAGCTGTCACACAAGGCTTGACAAATCCACTTGCCTGCTCATAAGTGACACACAGAAAATTGCCCAGCTCAGTGCTTATCAGTTTCTGCAGATCTACTGCTTTTATTAGAGAGAATTCAAATCATAACAATTAGAAAGATAACATCAACCAACTATAAATGGCCCTAACATTTCACTGCATGCCCAAAACTCTGAGGATGTTTCAGCTACTCCGCTCCTGGCATTGCAGAGCCTTCACTAGCAGTAAACCAAACAAGAATTCCGGTAGCTGGCCAACAGCAGAATTTTTGGATCTGTCAAAAGAATGAAAAAAAAGTTCTGTCCTGATGCTGCACATATACTCAGTGCTACAAACTGCTCATGTCAAGATGTGAAACTGCACAGCGAAGCCATATCTGCCGGGAGGCACAGCCACACTCGTGCACCAAAATGGCATCATCTGTTCTCTCTGTACAGAAGATTTGTTACCCACCAACCATGGCTCCTTCTCCCTAAAGGAAACTGAAGACACACAGCAAAGCAGGGCAACGTGCAGAGGCAGTAGCCGCAGGACAACAGCTCCCAGACTGACCCCACAAGGTCTGCAGTGCTTCCTGCTGATGTAGATGAACAAGCAATCACATCCCCAAAGACCGTGGAAAAAGATCTACACAGTCACACTGCCTTAAAGCATGCCCCAGGGTTTAATGCCACATCCAAGCAGCAGTGGGTTCATCTATAAAATTCTCAACACTTATTTCTTGTCTTACAAATCTCTGTAACAGGGATGTGAGTGACTCCAACAGACAGTCCAGGATGCCTACAAGCCATAGGCCCTAACTCTGCCAGGAATATAAAAAGTGCTTTAAATACTTCCTGATTCAGCTAGCAAGTATCCTTTCACTAGTATGTTATACTTTTTATCTCGCTCTGTAGGTGCCTAGACACAGAAGAGGTAAATCTCTTTCACTGGATTCAGTAAACTTACAAGATATAAACAGAAATATGGGCTTTATTTGACATTCCTCACTGACAAAGCAAGTATCAGATGAGATCAGTGCTAAAACCCCATAAGCAGGCTATAGGAGCAGCCACTCCCACCATCAGATTTGACAGGTGTCCACACAGACAAGGCAAAAAGATCTGGCTCATGCCCCGAGTGCCAGACAGAGGACCAAGACCAAGGGAGATGTCAGAAGACCAGGACACGTCGCTGAAGACCATGGCACATGAGGGAGCAGTGAGGGCTGCTGAATTCTCTGAATTCAGGTTGAAGTTTAGGAAACATCGACCACTGGTTTGCTCAGACACATGCGTTTTGACACTGAACTTGCTTAAGTTGTTGCTTGGAAAAATCTTTGCCAAAATAAGCTGGTTTTCGATTTTCAACACGCTGATTTTGTAAACAGGTAGTATTCACCATTTCCCTTGTTTATGGTTTAGATCTCACCTCAGTTTCTATTTGAGTTTGTCTGGCTTCACTACACACCTACTATATACGTGGGGGCTTTTTGTTGAAATGTCCAAGTAGCCCCCAACAGTACCTGTATACTCTTTAAAGGACTGCCTGTGTTTACCAAAATTACTGTTCTTGGATAATTCAGTGTGTAGGCACTCTTATTCCTCAAGGAAAAAGTGTTCCTTTCCACCACTTTCAAAATGGAATTGACATTAGAAGACATTAGCTGTGACTTTCTACACAGACATCAGACACAGAGATACTATATGGAGAGATTTTAAAAAACATTACCTTTGACTAGATTCATTCCCCCTGAGGTAATTAAGCCTTTGTTCTGATGTATATATAAAAACCTCATTAGCTGTTTCTGAGAGACTTTCACTACACAGAGGACATGTTCAGTTGTTTGCAAACTCTCACGTCTAAATTATTTCCAGTTCACAAGTTCAGTATTCTCTAGCTTTCATCTAAATTCTTTCTTCTTAAACTTACGACCTCTCTCTTGTCTATATTAAAAAAAACTTATGTTAATAAGCTCAGTTGATCAAATGATCCAGATCTTACCGCTCAACTTTCCTATCATTTTAATGACCTACTAACTCTCAGAGGTCTACATCCATATGATTTATTGGGATCTGGAAATTACTTCCGAGAAGTCAAATACCATCAGATTTAATATCCACTCCTTTGTAACCCCACTTGTGAAAAAAGAACAAGCGTTGGAAGATGACTTGTTCCTGACTACTTCTGTCAGTTAGCCAGGTTTTAATCCATTTAATGTGTACCTTATTAATACTGTATACAAGTAATCAGAATGTTGTGTGATAATAAGTCAAATGCATTACTTAAGGCTAAGTATATTACAGGCACGGAGTTAACTTTACCAACTAAATGTAATCTGATTTAAAAAATTAAATCCAGGTTTCTTTAATAAGTTGTCCTTCATAACACCACATTAACTCAAATTAATTAAATACTTGTCCTCCAGTACTGGAACCTTGTATCAGCACTGTCACGGTTGCCAAGTAAGGTTCCCTCATCAGGAACTGAGCCTGGCATCTCCCAGAACCCCAGTCTGCACCTACCAGTTGTTCCCCTTCCCCCTGGCTCCAACTGTAAATCAGAACCAGGCATCTGTTAAAATTTAAACCACTTTTTAGATCTTTTGTATTGCATACGTATATTGGTATTAGTTAGGAAATAGTAATAGCAAACAAAGATCACTTTTTTCTCAGGAAACAGATGTGCACCGTTTTTCACTTTTAATACTACATCCACCGGAACAGAAATGGAAGTGTTAAATGAGATCTGTTTACATCACGGATTCATTTAATAAAGTTAATCATGAAGTGATTTTTATCTTCAACAACATAAATGTGATATATTAAAGGAACTGATAGCTAAAAAGCTAATTTTAATTCTTCACTTTTCAAGTATGTTTTAAACCGTATTTTTTAAAGGACTGCTAATTTAACTACAGATCTCAGGTGGCTGGTAATTCCACCAAACGAATGACTTTTCCCCTTCAATTTTGAGTTCAGTTACTTTTATTTGTCCCCAAGTATTCAGCAGAAACCAGTTACATCAATAAGAAAAGTCAATTTTGACGTGCCTCATGAGATTCAACAGCTCCAGATAGATTTTCAGTCAGAAGACAGGGTGACTAGAACAGCTATTATTAACAACCATTAGACAGAGCGGCAGGACCAGAAGACAGCTCCCTAGATTTAGGCCGGATTAAGTGGATACTGTATGCAGACAGACCTTCAAGCACTGCAAATAACTTTAAAACTCTACATCGTGGTTGTATTCTCTCTGCTGTCAAAATTGGTTAGGTCACATCACATTAGATGGTTTACAGCAAAGTGACAAGCACTTTGCTAAACAGCATCTGTATATGGCTTATCATAATAAATTAAAATTACTTAATACAGGTACTTGAGCAAAGGTCTACAAGAATGAGTGAGGTAAAGGAGATCGTTTGACATAGAACTGATCAGAAAATCAGTATAGGAAATGAGAAAATACAGCAGCTTTGGTAGAGATATCCCTGGCTTTTAAATAACATTTTCTGCTTCTCCCCTGAGCTGTCAAATCATGCTTTGGTTTTATGCCATCTGTACTTAAAATGGCCTAGTCAAATAGAAGTAATTTTTAATTGGGCAGATGCCTAAGATTCATGACAGATAAAGCATCATGGATAAATACCCACTTTTCACGAGCCAAAGACCGGGTATCAGTATTAATCATATTAAGAAAGGAATTAAAGGAAAGCTTTGCAACTAAGATGTTACACAGCAGTTCCTGATTTTGTTTAGCAAAATGTGTTGTGATCATGGTAACATTTAACTTTCCTTTTTCTTTCATATTTGTTTCATTTTGTTTCTGACACATTTGCCACCATCCATCTCAAAAAAACACCAAAACCAAACAAAACCCCATAAAATATAGAGCAATGTAAAAGTGGAAAGTACTCATTCCAAATAAACTTAACCTAAACAGATATTGGAGAAGGGCTCATGTGATCACAGAAACGCTGCCATTTCTTCTTTACTACTATTTTCAAATTCCTCATATTGCCCTCTAAAGCTCCAGGTTTGTGCGCCGTAGCACTGCAGCATTTGTAACAGAATAAACAATGGGAAAACGACTCAAGAATTTAATGCTTTTATGCTAATTACTTCTAGGAACTTCAAGAGAGACCACTTTATGCAACACTCTCCTAGTGCCAGAATCCTGTTCGTGACAAGAGGCAGGAGCAGTTCTTCCCAAGGACCTGCTTTTGCCTCTGAGCTGCCCCACACTCACTCCACTAAACTGGTGACCTGCGTGGTGAACCTACACTGCTGCTCACCGGATTCGTTAACGTAGTACTAGGGAAGAGGACAGTAAGCACATTGCACAAACTTCTGCCATTGCTTTTCAACAAGAATGTTATATCCAATTTTATATCCAAAAAGGACCACAAATCTAAATTTTATAATTTTATTAAAATTATAAGATAGTAAAGGTAAATGAGCAAAACAGCGCGCTGGGCGACCGGGGAGTCTCCTGCTCCGCTAACGGTCAGCAAATTCCACGGTCTCGAGTCCCCCTTTTATAGGGTCGCAGCCTCGCCTCCTGTCACTCTCCTCCCCACTCTTGTTTCTCCAATTCCTTATAGGCTCGTTGCCATGGTTAAGGGGCCGTCCCATCTTGTTAGGACGTCTCATTCCTTGCACCTGTACCTATTGTCCAACTTCCAAAGCTATATAATTTCATTATATGGTTATTTTCTAAAACTTGCAACTACTGTAACAGGATACAAGATATATTTCTAAATACAGGATGTATTTCTAAATGCATCACTAACATTACAAGATATTATTTACTGTAAGTACAATTCTAGCATTAGTAATCTAAATAATTCATTAATATTAAAACGAAGAGCTTCGTTTGATTAGCAAATTATTCTTTTCGTCATTTATCCATTACAAAGAATATCTCTTTATGCCCCTCCTGGATTATTAGTATGACACTTAAATCAAGCCTAGCTGAGAAGATACAAGGTCACTCCATAAAGCATCTAAATACCTTGGAAATTTAAGCCCGCATCCCCAAAATACTAAAGCACTATTTCATACTCAACCTAAAAAGATACAGTTGCCTTTAAAAACCCAGCCTTTAAAAGCTTAAATTCTACTGAAAAGGCACTATGGAAGTGGGACTACAGCACTTTACAAAATTGAAACCAAGGTCTTTCCTTACATTAGCAACAGCTCCTTTCATAATCTAAGGTGAAAGGAATCCAATCTATTTTTTCACTCTCTAGCCTTACTTTTAATTCCCTGTTAGCTTGGATAACAAAAACAGATGAATTCATTTCACTTGCAGCTTCTTGCGCACCAGGTGAGCTCGCCAGCCCCCAACACAGTCCAAGCCTGACTTTGGGAAAGCACATCTCCTCCAGCCTTCTTCAGGCCAGTGAACTGAATTATTTCTACCAGTCTTCATTAGAAAAAAAGGAAAAGGAGATGCTTAAGGATGGTATCTAACAATTGAGGCAACTCTGTGGAAAGAATGTAGATTTTTAATTTATGTTTTTAGATTTCTAATAATTGCAACTGATAATGGACACTTTCGTTAAAATGCACACAACATGGAAATAAACGGCAGTTCTCCAAACTTTTTTGTTTACTTTCCTAGAAAATAATCAATGCAATAAAAGCTCTTTAAATTGCTACAAGTCATCTTTTCCAAGTGTACAATCATTCAGATTTCCATCTTCTTGATCACAGCTAGGCAAAACAAGACCAAGATGTACAAAGCTCACCTGCAGCTAAAAAAAAAAAAAAAAAGTGGTATTTTTCCTTTGTACTACTATTTTTGTAATACCTTTTATCATGTTTCTTTTGAGTGAGTTTTCTACATAGTCTTGCAAAACTCCTTTACAAATACACCAAGCTTGGGGGAAAATAAAAAAAAAATCACCTATTTATTCCAGCTGCTTTCAGTACTTGCAGCAATTAACGCACTAGGGTGAACTGCAACTTAGGGACTACCCAGACTCATGTTCCTACTCCACCTTTTACCAGCAGTTTAAATTTGTTCTCCTTATATTCACTAACGATGTTAAGAATCTTTAAAAAGTCTACTGCTCCTTTAATTAGTAATATCCTGAGTTGTACTCTGCTTTTATTTCACCTCTTAATGACTAACAACAACAAAAACATGTACTTAAAGAAAATCTGATTAGCTTAACAGAAAATTGGAATTCGACTTTAATACACCAAACGAGCATAACTGCGGAAGCTGTATATGGCATTTGAAAGGGAAGTGGGCTGTATGGGTGGCTTTTGGGGCACATTTGAGTATTATCACAGAGGAGCAAGAGATGCAGCTGAGGTTGGGCATTTGCTGTTACAGGTACTGTACGGAGAATTGGAGGTTCTGCTCTGTCTCCACAGAGAAGAGAAATAATGAAAGGAAAAACGTAAAGTGGTCAAAGAGACTTGTTCAGCATCTCCTGAAAGAGCTCAGTACAGAAACACAATTTTAACTTCTGGTTCAAGCCTTAGCCCCTGGATATGCTGATCCTTGTCCCAGTTGGTTGAGTTGGCAGTGTGTCTCAGCTGGCAGCTTTCTTGACTTCTGTTATTAGATGAGTATTTACTATAACTCCAGTTTTCTGTTCTGTTCTATAACAAATGTTGCACAAGGCAAGTTCATCTATCCCCATTAATGAGTTACCTGTATTAAAGTATTAAAAACCCAAATATTTTCCCACCACAGGATGTACAAGGCAAAAGCCTTCATAAGGCTATGCATTGTCACACTGGCACTTAGTGATGCTTTGATGCACTCGCACCCAGACAAAAGCAATCTTTAGCCTCAGAGAAAATCATACATTTAGGCCAATATGTAATTAATTTCCTAAGGATTCTCATGTGCCATAAATCCTTAAATAGAGAATACCACAAGATGTCACAGAAAATTAATCGGAAACAGTCTCTTAGTTGGAAAAAGATAAAGGATACAATACTCTATGAACTACCTACTTTTATTCAGAATAAAGACAATTATGTAAGCCATATACAGCTTCTGAGTTTGCTATCTACAACTACCAAACTATTACCTTTCTTTAAATCTTCTTTGAACAAGAAGGAGGAATAAACAAACAGAAAAGCAAACAGCATCAATCTGATAAAATCCTAGTGGCTTCTCCCACTCTCAAAAGTAACATGCTATCCTTTTGCTTCCCATTTCCCACTCTCCATTCCTAAAAACCCTGTTAATATGAATTTGGTTTTGTTTTTACAGCTTCTTGATTTACTCTACATTGAGCTTTTCCAATAACAGTGAGTTCATGTAAAATTTGCCTCTGTGGATTCTTTGTGGGCTAACGATCACATCTATGTTTTCTTCTACTTGCTATTAGGTTTAGTAGTCGTATAAGCATTCCTCTTCCCTAATCCCTTTGGACTTCTGCATCTTTCAACAAACCCTCTTCGTCATCCTGCACTTTGACTTAGAGCAGCATTTGCTTTCTCTAATCACTCTGAAAATCAAGACCTTTGAATGTGATTACAGATACTGTTTTTTATATTGCCTAGACTTCTATGATCAGAGACCAGAACTACACACCAAACCCCGACTAAATCTTTGTGTGCTGCTGAGGCATTTTTCCGCAATATTACTGTTCCCACTTCTATTTATTTATACTGAAATCTGGAGTGTGCTGCTTGGTTCTTCTCATTTCAGCGGTCCTTACCACTGTGCTGCAAGAAACAACTCAGTGCGTTCACAGGCTGTATGTGGCACAGAAGCATTTTTGGCAGACTACAGACATGTGTAATAAACCTTTGGGTACGAGCGAAGTATCATGCCAATGACCACGCTCACTGGCATTCTCTTTCTCACCTCTGCAGACACGGATGTTTAAGAGTTTGTTTAAATGTCCTCTGTCAGCCCCTTGCACGTAGATCAGGAGGGATAAATGGGGAATAACAGGTCTTGCCAGGAAAAATTTGGCCAAGTTCATGTCTTCTCCCCTCGAAAGTGTGATTGTAGTACTGGGACTGCAAGAATCTTCAGAAGATGCTAATAAACTCGCAGGGCACTGCCGCTCCTTTGGCCTTTCGAGAGATGTGTTTCATACCTGTAACAGCTCCTGAAGCTGCTACAGCCTCTAAGACATTGTGGTCTGTAAGGGCTTTTAAAAAATGATTTTAAATATTATAAACATACATAGAACCTGGATAGAGTACTTGAACTTTATTCTTCTTTCACCCACATAGCCTGTTTCATTATATCACACCTTTCAGACTTTCCATGGTCAGTATTTCTAATAACTTCACCAGTGACAAAAATGCATTTTGGAGGCCAACTATTGCTATTTTACAAATAACAGTATTCCTTTTGGTCTCTTTCCACCCAACTGGTATAAACCCTCAATAACAAAGGTTTTGACAGCCCGTGTATCTCCGGAAAACCCTCCTGAATCTTTCTGCACTTTGTAATATTGAACAGAGCAAGCTCTGTGCCAAGTACCCAGATCTTGAAAGTACTCCTGACAACTTCATTTCTTTCAGAATTTAACCATTCAAAAATACCTGTTTTTCAGCTTTTAAGAGGTCTTAAATTCTCCCTGCAATGACAGATTATCATTACTTTACGCTTTTAGAAAGACAGAATGTTGAACGAGTACTAACAAAAGATCAGGCTGATAACAAACAAAATTCTGAGCTCAGGTATTTTTAATTTCTACTCTAATCTCAATTTTTTTCAGCTTCTCTAATTCATAAATAATTTTTTACCAAACTCCTTTCACCATTACTTTCTGAACTACCCTCTCTCAGGTTCATTACTGCCTATTATAACCTGTCCACAACATTTCTATGAAACATATCCCAAATAGTGGGACAGCTAGTGTAAGACACCTTTCCTTGTTTTAGTACATTGCATGTGGATGAAGAGAGACTAAAAAAAGATTGAAAAGATACAAGCAAAGAGGGAGGGAAGGAGGAGGAAATAAAGATGCTTGCAAACTTGCTCGCTGGTGCAATTTAAACAGCAAAAAGGAAAAGAAGAGTAAAAAATAAAACTAAAAAGAATAAATACCAGTTATCAGGCTTATTCTTCTGAAACAGTATGTCTCCATAGACATACTTTCAGGCTGCCAGTCAAGTATTTTTAAGCAATTTCAAAGAAACAAGATACAAAAATAGAGACATTAAAAGATGAAACCGGAAATCTGAACTGATGTCTAATGCCATTTTCAGTCTGAAAAGCAAAAGAAGCTACAGTTTCAGCCATGATTCTTTGCTGATACATGTGTACGGGAGCCTCATCAGAGCACTGCTCTCTGCTTCAAACTCCATGTCAGCAGTCAGAAACAGAATCGCGGTTTGTACAGAATTTCCATGTTACCTTTTCTACACATCTCATAAAAAAAAAAAGCAGCATGTAGCACGCATGTAAGAAGCTGTATTTTGAATTTTGAGCAACGTAAATTTAGTTCAGTGTGCAATATGATTTAATATATGTTTTTAGAAGAATAACTTGCAAGACAACAATTTGAAGTGTTTGTTCAATGAAATGTCATTTCTGTCACCAGCCTTATTCTTTGGACCATCACATCAGACCGTTCTTTGACAGCAAGAGGTAGCATGAGAGTTTCAAGGCCAACCTTTTTTGCTGAGTCTTTTGCGTAAGATCTATTATGTGTTGGAAAAAAATACAGCTTCTCCCCGCACTCCCCCCCCCCCCCCCCCC
>VZSC01047435.1:688848-745962 GCA_013398225.1 Steatornis caripensis
CCCCCCCGATTCTTAACAGGGTTCTTTTTATTATTATTCCTTGAAAATGTTCCTCAGCACAGACTGAACGTTTATGTTGTTCACACACAGATCAGCATCATCATGCCAGGTTTATAAGTATATCTTGGAGAGGCACACTTCTATGGAGTTTAACAGTTACTTTGTTATAATAATATGAATCAGCAAGACTAGTGACTTTAAAAAGTATTCTTGTTAGTAGTATGGTCTGTGAACATTACTTTTATCAAAACCATGTGCCAACTCACCCCACAAATAAATTGCAATCTCATAAAATTGTCAAAATTGTATCCCTTAGGAGTAACAGAAGTTTGATTCACATGCAGTTTCTGCATTGTAAAATATTTCATATTTTGTTTCTCCTACGTAAAGTGTAATAGGCTACATAATTTGATTTACACTTTGGGGATCTAGTACATCTATTAACTACGTAAAAGACAGCACACCAAATATTTCACAGTTTACGCTCCAAAGTTCAAATATTCCTGATGCTGAAATAATGAATGGGTGCAGGCAAGAAACCCAACAACAAAAAAGAATTGTCTGCTGACTATTGCCAGCCTACGACATTATATAAAGAAAAGTAGGAGCCAGACTGTGGCAACATTAAGAGCTGAAAGACTGAAAAAAAATTAGCTTCCTAAAGAAGTAGTGGCTTTCTAGGATTGGGGTGGGGAAACACTTTCATTCATGCCTATACTATCATTTAAATTGAAATTAATATTCCTGTGAAATTAAAATTCCTAAATCTTTGTTAAAAGTCACATCAAAACAGTCTGTCTCGTGCACTAGAAACCTCTGATGTTATGCACACATTAATACAGGAACAATGACAGCGACAACACTCTACACACAACAGGAGTTAAACCTGTACTTTTGAACAATTTTTTTCCATTTTTCAGATTATGAAAACAGACGTTTTCTGGATTTTAATAGTAAATATTAAATAGTAAATAAGTTCTGAGTAGTGCAAACAACTGCTACAGTACACATACCGAAACTTTAAGACCGGAAAGATCAGTTCTTCAGCCAAGTTTTACTAATGTACTAAAAAAAGCCTGTGCATGTGAACAGTAAAGCCCCATGTCCCCAAACAATAGTATTGCCCCTCTGGCTATGAAAATGACAAACTACATCCACAGTTGCAGTACACACAAACTCTGCAACAGATTAGATTTAAAACTGAGCAATGCACTGAGGCATCTATTAGTCTTTCAACTGAAGTGTCAACTTCAAGCAAATTAATGACCGAGCAGTCTCAACCAAATGGTGTCTTGACAATTACAAAGTGCATTTCTAAATCCAAATTCCATTGCAATATTCCTGACTAAGTTTTCTGAACTGTAGTGATTTACTTGAGCAAAAAAATACTGCTGCATGTGGCTCTGAAATATTCTGCAAGCTATCACATCCACTTCACCGTCCAATTCTTTAATGAAAGACGCATACTAGAGATGAAAGAAAAGGAGATCAGAGCAGGAATTTGATACACAAGACCTGGAAAGTTACTTCACACATGCAACCCTTGTCAAATTCCTCGAACTACATTCATCTACACATAATCTATAGCTAAGATGAAACTGAATATTCTCCAAGAACCAGCATGCTGTGAACCATATCTCAGCTTGAATTTACAAAGGAACTGGCCAATAGCTGAGATTTTTGCAGACTATCATACATTTTCAGTATACACTCTTGGCATTAGAGAAAACAAGTAAGCAGACAGTAACAACTAACTGTATGGCCCTTCCCTTTCCCTTAGAGGTTTATTTTTGTCTCCTCAAACCTTTATAGATTGATTGTAAAGACATGCTGTAAATCAGAAGAAAGCCACTACTCATTGTCTAGTTAGAATTTCCTGGGCTCTTACTGTGAAGCTATTTCTCAGCTGTTTGATCTTAAGGCCACCGGCAATGTCTACAAGGGCTCTACCTATCATGGCAGCTGATACGCATTTTTTCCCAGATCCCTTTTCAGTAGATTGATGAAGTTCCACCTGCTTCCAGTTCTAAAGAGAACCACCAAGATAAATTATTCACAGATTCAAAATAGTTGTTGAGGTTGAAAAAAAGAAAAACATAGGTAAAACCAGCTAGGAGTGACTCAGGGTTAAAGACAATGGAGTGAATGGTCTACTGGTGTAGATCAACATGCCCAGCTGTGATTGCTGATGCTTTATCTGAAAAATAAAGTAATGCATTTTTTTCAGAAAACGAAGACTTAAAACTACTGTTGCCATTGTAAATGTTATCTCCCAACAAGGAAAAACACATAAAAAATGATCCTGCTCATCCCTATCATCTTCTAAATTTCTTCCTGATGTATGAAACATGGCATGGAAAGGGTTTTTTTCTAGGTTTTTTCAATCTTTGAAACACCAGGAAAGATCAAGCCTCTTCTTTCCTGGAGGGCACTGCTCAAGCAATCCACTGCTCTTTTCCCGTTCTTCAGCAGGCAACAGCACTTTGTCCTTCACTCAGGTTCTTTGTACATGAAAGCAAGTACCTTATGCCAATTTTTTGTTGCTGCCTGCTTTGAGAAGCCTTGTGCCTCTTGTTTTAGTACAAACACTGTACATAGCTATGAACAGCAGGTCCCCACCAGCAACTCAGGCCACTCCTGCACAAGCCCTAGCAGCTGTGGCTAGGGCTGGGCAGCAGCAGCCCTGGTTGGATGCAAGAGAAGGTAACTGCAGGAGTCTAAACCTATCTCTTGGGTCTGGAGACTTGTGCTGTGAGGGGCACCAGATGCCAGCAGAGGGTTAACAAGCAGGTGTGGAAGCAGTGAAGGAAGATGAATGGCACCTGGTAATGATCTGGCACTTATTTGGAGTGACAATGGTGACAGCTATGATTTGCCACGATTTGTAGCTGCAAGTTGGAAGCCTGCAACCCCACGCCCTGTTCAGGTGTTGAGGATCAATGGGGGGCCACCAGCACACTGTCAAGATGAACTCCGTGCAGAGCACTGGCTGGCACGGAGGAGCAGGATCCCATACTTGAAATAGTCCCTAGGGAATTAGCACCCTACGTGCTCCCCACTCAGCCCCACTGGCCATGGCCAAGCAACCTGGCACAGTACAAACCTGTAATATGCAATCTTTGCCTCACACATTCAAAAGTAAAATACTTGAACAGTCTCTACCTACACATGCTTACACCCATTGATTTTTCCAAGCTGTGGTTAAAGAATCAAAGCAGGGGCAAAGGGCATAACCCTACCCTTCCTCTCTGCGTCACCCCACCAAACAGCACAGGAAAGTGGAGCAAGATCAAATGTACAGACTGATCCTTGAAGGAATTAATACACCTGGCAAACAGCAAAGTAATTTAGCTCATGCCCACAGATGTAGGTGCAGCCAGCATGCCTGTAGAGAGGCAGTACATTTTTTGTGCGGAGAAAATGGGATAACATGTTACGGAACTCCATGTCAGGTCTGGCCATCTCACCTGAGCTCCATAACTTGGTACATAACCTCAGGGCAGTGCATTTCCTTCTAATACCTTGGAACAAACTTTTTGATGCTTGTCACAGTATTTTGGAATAAAGTTTTGAACTGCTGAAAGGCCTCACAAAATCTTTTAAAATTAATTCTTCATACAAAGACGTGCACTAAGCATAACTGAACCAAAACCTAACATGACTTTCTTCCAAAATAACTGTCAAATTTCATTGGAAGTTCTACACAACAGCTAAAAGATATCACTGTGTATGCCCACACAAATGAATCTGCATCCTTTAGCATGAGTCCAACAGAAAAAACTTACCCATTTTCACTTGCAAGGTCCTCTCTTGATTTCTCAAAACCAGCAGCTCTTCACTTAATATTGCCTGAGACTATTTTGAGTATCATCAATATTTTTAATTTAGAAAAGTACCAAACACTGTGACAAATACAAATCACCGAGAAAAAAAAAAGAGTACAAATGAAGGTGACCATTCCTGTCCTAGGGTTGGTATATTTGGGACCGATTTGTCTTTATGCCTCACTGCAGTATTATGGTGAGAGAAAGATGCTTCTGTCCATCTCAGACTCGAACTTTAGAGACAGGTAGTATAACATTCCTCTCAGCATCTCAAATCTACTTTCACTTTGCAAAAGCCTCTGAACACGTGATGTACGTTCTATCCATTTCATCACAGTTCTATCACGGTTAATGCCCAAACTGTACTCAGCACTGAAGAAGATACACGAGAAAATACATGAGAAAATAAAGAGGGATTGGGGGCAGGAAATCTGCTGGGTTTGGATCTGCTGTTTGAAGTAATAGGAAAGTATTATTTTAAATTTAAGTATGAATAACGCACATGCTTTGATTGGGAAGACTTAAATAAACAAAGACCAGAATTGAAGTGAAAATGCACACCCCGCATCTTTTTAAAAAGAAGCAGATTCCCCTGAAGGCAGCCATCAGCTCCTGCTACCCAACGATGGCTGAAAGATGAACATATTGCTCTTGTTCACCAAAACATTTCACTCAAGCATACTGAATATCAGATGCTAACCCATGTTCCTAAGCAACCTCATGCTCACTCCACATTCGCCTCCCTCGGCCACCGGTAGACAAGAGGTTTTAATCATCCATTCACACTACACCCAATGTGCAAGATTCCCATCACAAGAGGCTTGGGCATAGCACTGCTGTAAGCAGCATCAGACAGCTTCAGCCCCTGCTTTGTCTTCACCAGTGCATGCAGACAATAACTAAGAGACAGCATTGCTACCTTTCGGTGGTTTATAAAGACAAGTTTTTTAAAAAATCCTGGCTTAAACATAAAATGCTTGCAAATACAAGCTAAAAATCTATATTCTTGCCAGCAGGTATGGAAACATTCCTTTAGAGGTACTGAGGGTTAAACTTTTTTCTGACATTTATAATATTCAGTGCTGGAAAAAAATCTCTGCAAAGAATAATTGCTCCCACAGGGACCAATCCACGGGTCACAGTTTTTTGCACTTGATGGCAACAGAGCTTTGAATGAGATCTTTCTATAAAACCTAGACTTAAGCTTGCAGCATAATCACAATGTTTGCCCTAACTCTAGAAGCAGACCTAAAGCACCACTTCTACAGTGTAATTATTCCACATATGTTCCAAAAAACCCATGGGGAAGTTTTATTATTCAGAAGAATAAATAGGGTAAAAATAAATGGTTTTTAATTTTAGCCAATTTTTACACTCCTTATGAATTTTCATTTTTCTTATGCAAGTTTAAGTCCATGGGAGAGAGGATTTGCCTTGAAGAAATAATTAAACTCTCATCTTCAGTTATGCTTCTTAGCAAATACACAGCCACCCACATAGCACAGAACATACAAGTGCTATTCAGTGACACAGAATGCCAACATAATCACAAATGCTTCATAATCTTACTTTCAGTTTCAAACTGAATATTTGAAGTCTGAACTTCTGTTCAATAACACAGAGTAAGCAGAAGTGCAGTAAGGGCTTAGATTAGAAGGAGGCTGGGGTCCCAATATAGAGCTTAATTTGCCCTCAACATCTTTTTGAATACTTGAACTACTCTTAGAGAAAAATGCAGTAATTTGTCACATGTAATATGTAAACCTATTACCTTAAGGATAATAAAAGATTATAAGACTCAATTTGTGGTGATAATGTCTGAGCCAGATTTAGTCAGCTGCAGAAGTCACAATTTGTCTGGGAAGGGAAGCTGAGGAAGCAGGACTCCATCTGGTTCAGGAAGATGCAGGCACATGTTGCAACCAAGTCTACCCATGACACCTTCTCCAAATCCTGGGAACATTTCAACACTCCTTTCTTAATGCATGGACAAAACAAATGACTACACAGGTGCTCTGTAGGCAGGTCACAAAATCTGCACATCCCCGAGCTCACTCGCAAACAAGGGGCACCCTGTTCACAGGGTCCTGCTGATCCGTTCACTGGCCTCAAGCCACACACTATCTCTGCAAGTGCTGCTTCTTTCTCCCAGAGCTCAGGCTGTTTTCCAGCACCTGAGCCGGCTGAAGAGAAGGACAGAAAAGACCAAACACCAATAGTGGAAATCAGAGGTTAATGCAGACTGATGGGCTGAAATGTAAGAATGGATTAATTTTCAATGCTTATTCTAAACTGCATTAGGGACCCAGAGAGCAGAAGTTTAGCAGTCTTCCTAAAGACGCCAAACCTAGCTCCAAGGGCATATCGTAGGTTGTAAGATCACTACACCGATCCCAAGTGCTAGAACCACTATGAAAATGAAGTACAAAGGAATACAGAAAACCACCAGAAAGAAGTTACAACACTCATTCAGGAACTCTTTCAGGTAACAGAGACCTCCTTGCCGCGCCAACTCCAAATAACCAACAATCTCACCTAACCCAAAAACAATCTAGATGCCCTAGGAAGGTCTTATGGACACACGCCTCTCTGATCTGCAACAGAAACAGTGTTGGCCAAGATCTTCCTCAGTTAAATGGTTTCTTGTTGTACGATAACGGCTTTCTTCTCACAAAGACAGAACTTCTGATGACTTCTCCCTCAACACAAACATCTCTGAAATCTCCCCAAATCTTGCAGGATTGGGAAGCCAACTCCTGAATGCTGTTGCCATTTCCAACCCAAACAACACATCAGTCACAGACATGTTGTTCTTCTCTGCTTTCAAACATATAATCAATAAAAATAAAAAAATTATCCCAGAGAGTTGACCTGACCTAATCTACTACACCCAGTCCCAAACTTTCCATTATAGAGGAAATCTAGAGATTAGACAGGCAAAACACTATTAATAAGTGATATCTAACATCCTAAACGTCACACAATCCTAACATTTACAACTTACAGGCATACTTTGCACCCAAACAACTTCACACAATTTCTACAAATTATCTGCTAACCAGAGAAATAAGAATGCCTGCCCTCCTCTGCCATTCAGTGCTGACCAAGAGGGCATAGCAGGTTCATTTTGAAATAAGAAGGAGCAGAAATCTAGTCCAATACTCCTGAAAGACATGACATTTTACAAGAGGATTGTACCAAGTGAGAAGTGATGACAACTGTACCTTACACTAATGGATTAACCTGTGGAGCCTTCAAATATCACATATCTTGTTGGGTTTTTTGAATATACAGGTTTCAGTAGAGGAACTGGAAATCTCGGAGTCAGTTGTCAACAAATCTCTTTGTATCCCTCGCTTCCCAAGACCGCCTCAAGGCTCAATTTGATCTACTCAGGAAAAGCTGTTGAAAGCAAAATCCAAGTAACCCAGAAACAATGTTGGGTTTTAAGGAGTTCTCAAGAGGGCCACATTCCTTTTAGCAGAAACACCACCTCTACTGTCTAGTATGATTCAGGTTCCTCTCCAATCCTAAGTTTCACTTAGAGTTCATTTTCCATCACTTCTGTCTGGCAATTCAACTCTATTCTGCCGTGCTATATGACTCATCCTTAGTTATACATACTGTCTTCAGCGCTGCTCCGACAGCAGAAATCCAGCACGGTTAGGCACAAAGACTTCAGTGCTAAGCAAACTCCGGTACTCTTGCATTTCTCAATATTGGCAACCACCTGCAGCTTTGTCCTTTGCTGCCTTCATTGACTTCCCACAGATAAATTTTTTCAATTATGGTTTGTAATCTCAGACCTTAATAAGCACCAAGTGACCTAAGCCTACCATCTCCAAACAACACTTTAAATCCCATGGCCAAGACCTAGGTCAAAAATATTACAACACTTGAGAGCAACACAACATTCTGCAAATGAGACAAAGCTCATCTGCAGGGAGAAGCAAACTAAAAAAGACTATCATATATCAGCCTGTAATTATAATCTTGACCTTGTGTTTTTCAATACTTCTGATAACGGGTACACTAAAAAAACCTACCACCTGCCAAAATAGTACACAGTTCTGCACAATTCTTCCCCTGGAGAGATGATGCAACAACAGAAAATCAAACGAACAAAAAAAAAGAACTATCAGGATAGATGTTAGAAATGGTGCTTAATAAGCTGGAAGGCTGCACTTGCACACTAAGGTGATGAGGATGCTCTAAGAACCAATCTGGAAAAGAATTTATGCAGGGAGGAGCAGCAAGGAACAGCATCTGCTCATTTCCTTTTCATCTGTGTAAAATGGTTTTGATTTTCAGAAGGTCAGAGTGCGACATCATGTTATTAATGGACGGTCTTGGTATTCTACCCACTTCCTTCAAGTTGGGCTTCTAGTCCCTGAGCATCATCACGCAGCAATTCTGGTTAACAAACGATGAGGGCCAACAAACACAAAATCCTGATCTCTCTGCTTTGACAGTAATTAGCCAAAATTATTGAACTAAAGCTCACAATGAAGATAAAGCCTCACATATGGTAGAATCTTTACTTTTGACTTGTCTGAACAAGCATGAACAAAATCCACAGCAAATAATAATCAGTTCAGCCTGCTGTCTTGTACAATGAGTTCCATTTCACATATCTCCCATCTTAGCTTGGCATTAGTAATGCTAATTAGTTCACTATCTCAATGCCATGCTAGATTCAATAAAACCTGAGATCATTGCTAATTTGAGAAGAAAGCTTGTTCTTTCCTTAATGTAAATAATAGTAATAGTCACTCTACAAAACACCCACAGAAACTAATATTGCTTGTAATTTCCAATCAGATTAAAAAATTAAATAAAAATTGCAACTATCTTTTGATTTCCAAAAAGATAAAAGAAGGGTAATTACAAATTATCACAGCACTAACTAGATTAACAACCCTGTAAGGACATACAATGACACAGCATTTAAAGTTGGGTTATATCTTGCTATGCAAGCAAGCCCAGTTCTGTATGCACGCATATTGTGTCCATCCTCCACAGCTCACTCTCTGAAGGGAATAATTTTCTAATACCAGCATAGTAATTGTTCTTTGGTATCTGTGGGCTGATAGAGGGTTTTATTTTAAAGTTCTCACACAGTCGATTCCACATTTTTTTTGTAGAAGATAAAACCCAATTATATGGAACTTCAATCACAAGTCACAAAAGAGACCCGTGCAATTAAACAGCAATCTTCTACACAAAGAGCTAATTAAAGTGACATCGAGGAGGTGAACCAAACCGTCCTCTACTGAAAGAGAGAACATATGAGCTTGCCACAGGACCTCCTGCGAAGGGAAAATGCTGAGAGGTTACTGGGAATATACTGGAACTGCTCTGCTCCCTCCCAGCAGTTAATGGAGTCCACCAACAACCACCATGACCACAGAGACCAACAGAGACCCAAACCGGGTCTCAGAGGTTCCAGTGCCCCAGGAGGTTTCTGCCCTTGACATTTCTCCTCTTAGCTGGGGAGAGGGGGAGAGCAGGGTGACTGGAAATGCATACACATTTGCCAAGGCTAGGGCAGCTGGAACCCCTCAAAGTGGATTTACCACATAGAAGCACTTCTCCTAAAGCAGATGAGGTGCCGAGACTGAGGTCTCCATGTTCAGGAGGTAATCCTCACCCCCACTTCTGCTGAGTCAAGTGTGTGTACATAAGCATTTGTGCCTCTCTGTGTGTCACAGAAGAGGAACAATGTTCAGGGGTTTTCCAAACCAAGTTTTAAATTCACATTTATTTTAAGACTATTTACAACCTTAATTCAGCTGGATTAAGGAAACCGGCAGAGACAGCCTAATTTAAAAAATCAAAGGGCCAGCTGTACCTGAGGTAAGGTAGACAGGAGGGGAAGGCTGCAGCAAGCGTCTCTGAACCCAGTTGCTCTTCCCACCAAAGATATCCGACTTCTCTCTGGGCACTGGACACCTGAGATTAAGTGGCTCGCTCAACCTAAGCAATTAGCAGCTACCGAACATGTGCTGTCAGAGCTGCACTAAACGGTCTACCTGGCCCTGGACCACTGTAGGTCATTTTGTACTACCGTTTTTAGGAAGTTCTGGGTGACCCTGAGCTGCTGTCTCCCACCAGGTGCTCCCTTGGCACGGGTACGAGACCACCGGCTCAGCTGGTCACTTCCCTGACGGCCCCACTACGATCCCTGTTGGACAGAAGCTCCTGGGCTGCTGTGCAGTGCAGACATTTTTCTAAAACCAGAAGTTGCTGCTCATCCATTTCTTCCTTTGACCTTTCTACTGGAACTAGATATAATGGCAAATATTGGGTACAGGACCGTCTTAGCACCAAAACACCGCCCAGACAGCAGGCAGACACATCCACCAGTCCTATCACAGAGGTGTGCAGAAACAAAGGAAAAACAAGTGGGTTTTTTTTAAACATGGGGAAAGGCCAACTTTCTCCTTTCTTTCAGATGTTTTTTGTGTATTTAAAAGTTTTAAATCCAGCCTTTTGATAGCAGTAACCTACATTTAAAAACCCATCATCTCTAATTGTGAGGCAGCTTTGGGAAACAAGGCAATCAATCAAGCCATTTTCAGGCCACACGATGCTACCAACTGTTTAAAAAAAACAAAAGGAAAAGAAAATCGTATTTCAGTAACTGAGCAGATTGACAGGCTGCTTGAGATTAATGGAGTGCTGGTCTCTTGTTTAATAAATCCTATACATAAATATCAACGAGGGTCATGGCGCAATTCAACATCATTCCCATGTCAAAAAGGAACTGCGAAGAATCTAGCTGTGTATTTTTGTGAGCTGCAATGGGCTTTCTTGTTTACTATCCACACACACTTATGTGAAGGACTTACAAAGGCTATGCTTGAGCTGAAATTCTAAATACATAAACTGGATCATGAAAAAAAATATTTTAAAATATTATTTGCTGCAGAAGTCAGTGACTTTCTCAAGAACATTCAAAGAGCAAAATCTATCAGGAGATGCTAAGTGGCAAATCCTAATTAGCTAAAATAATCAGCATTTCACTAAAAGGAAATATCCAAAGGAAAAGAAAATTATTCTGGCTATTTTCTGTTTTCTAGTGAAGTAACATGTATGTTGTATTTTCAGTCTGTTCCACTGGAGCAGAGGAGAGAGGGATAAATGAAAGATGAGAGCCATGAGAGCACTCTCAGACTTCCACAGATAGTGAAATTTAACATTGACAGATATGACAGCAACTCATCTCAGAGTCTAAGCTCTACTTTGGAATTAGAGACAGCACTAAAAAGAATAAGGATAAAGAACTCATATCAGCCTTGGCCGGTAAGAGAGGCAAAGTGTAAAAATAGTCTGTAAGCATTGTAAACCAAGAATGAAAAACCTCTGCAGCTGCCTTCTTGCCACTTTATTCTTTAAATCGTTGCTGTTACAGCAGAGTGAATTTTAAGTTTAGTATTAACTACTACAAAATGACCACAATTATTTGTATGGTTGTACAGACCTAAAGATCCACCGCACTATATACAGGGTGGGCGATACCCGTACAATTGGGCAACAAGCTCTTGACCTGGCTGGCACTTGCTCTGAATAAACTCCAGCTTCCCCCTCTACAATTGCATCTGGAAAACCACAATGTCCCACCCAGAAACCTCTCCAGCCAACTCGCAGCAACCGGCTGCTGTGAGATTGTGCAGACCATATATTGCCCTCCATCACTTGTCCCAACTTTAGCAATGAAGTATTTAAAGTCGTAAGAAGGAAACACAGGCAAACCTTACAGAGAGGAAAGCAGACACGTAGAGATGAAGTGGCTTCCGCTGGCAAGCTGATAATAAGACCAACAGTGCCTGAGCAGTGCCCAAGAGCTACAGGACCATGCGCCCTCTGAACAGGTATGGTCAGATTCTTCTTACTTTGCTGCTTTACCGATGGAAACAACATGCAAAGCACTGTTACCCACCCTGACACTGCACATCGCACTGCCTGCTCTTTTGTTACGAAAGCGTCTGCTCTACAGGATCAGGACCCAAGATTTTGGATCCTAGGTACTGGAATCGTCATTATTTGCATATTAACACTAAGGTGCTCTTGTGTCCAGAGGGTTCAAAGATAGTCAGTCTAGGGAGATCTTGGACAAGGGAATGAGCATTTAGGCCTGGCTTAGTGCTGCCCAGCATCATGAAGGCAATAATGACTGTATTCAAACTTAATGAATCCAGGATTGTGCACACGCTCCTATCACAGGGCCTTCAGTGCTATTAAGAACAGGATAAAACAAAACAGGCAACACATACAACAGCTATGTGTTCAGTAGTGTGTATGTAGCAAGTTGCTCTTCTGTTGCTACAGCATCCACTTTCACATCATTCCCCAAACAAATCAACAATTCCAAGTGGGCATCCTGATCTTAAAATTGTTCTCTTCAATAAAAAAGGGAACAAATGAGAAAATGCACAGAAGATTCAAAACTTCATTTGTTAAGTACTAAGCAGATGAACAGGCACCACTCTAGAGACTGATAAAAACTGTAATCTAGAGAAGGTNTGATCTTAAAATGGTTCTCTTCAATAAAAAAGGGAACAAATGAGAAAATGCACAGAAGATTCAAAACTTCATTTGTTAAGTACTAAGCAGATGAACAGGCACCACTCTAGAGACTGATAAAAACTGTAATCTAGAGAAGGTATCTCCAGCGCTCTAGAGCATCCTAAAACAGATGACTATAGATCCTAATTAGTACTTTCAGTGCGTATATATATATTTATGCATATACACACAAACTATTTTTGTTTATATATACACACCTAAAACAACTCAGCTGAAGTCACAGATTTTTTTCATATACTTCTTGAGCTGAAGAGTTTTCTTTTATCATTTTGCTGTATTTTAACAATATATTCACTACAGAGCAGTTTCATAATTAAAAGCCTTTAATTAAAGAAGATTAATTAAATATAAGCACAAACACTAAACAAACTGCTTCGGAGAAAATCCAGAATCTGACCTACCAAAATGACTTTATATGCAATTACACATGCTGTTAATTACTGTTTGTAGATAATTGCCTTGGCTGTCTCCTTAAAGTCAACCGACCACATATTAAAATTAAATAACATGAAACCAAAACAGAAGTCAGGGCTGACTGGACTTGCAATTAAATGCGTTCATTTTTTATACATCTCGGCATTATCGCCTTACTGGTTCAAAATCATTTACCAGAGGACCTTAATCATAAAGAGCACTTCCAGCGTATTTCTGAAGCTAGCTTTCAACCCTCAAAATAAAAGATACTATCTTATCTAGAGATTTCTCCATAATTTACTTGATTTCCTTTAAGTTACTTCTCAGAGAATAATCCCAATCTTAGAAATGGAACTAGCTTTGTATATTGTTGATCTTAGATAAATTTCCTAGAGTATTTTAACATGTTCTTGCTAAGTGATACAGTAGAAGGAAAATTACTCATTTTTTGTAGGACAGCTGCTTAACTGAACAAACAAAAAAAAAAGGGCAATGCTTAGCTCCTACACATAGTAATGGAAAATTTTAATTGCTTTTGGGATCTCTGGCATTACTCTTCCTAGCAGACAGGGTCACACCAGCTTTGTACCCCAAAACATACATGTTATACTTCACAATGTCAAAGAATGAAGTAAAGCAATATGAAAGAAGGTTTATTGGCCACATTTCAAGAGATACCTATATTCATTTCAAAAATTCACAATTTTACAGGCATCAGTGGGAACTGTAACTGCATGTGGGGAAGAAGATCACACAACTCAGAAAGCTTTCACAAAAGGAGCGGAAGCCCTAGAAACATCGGAAAATTAAAAACTTCATTAACTTTTAATTGATCTCTTAAACACAAGTGTGAATACTTTTGATAAACCTACAGACTAAGAATGTTGGTTCTTTGCACCTTTAGATTTCAAATGTAGCAAAGCTGCAAAATGCAAACTACCCAGACTGTTGACCAAAAAAAATTTTAAAATCTCTAATATTTCCATGAAAATTGTCTAATTTTGGATGTCACCTGTTTTTGGGTCTTTGAAAGTTCTTCTCTTAGACTACATTAATGGGTTTATGTGTACATCGAGCAGAGATTTCCTACACTGTTTTCTGATTTCATTTATAAACATTTAAACTACACTTTCTTGCCAGAAAGGTGTGGAAATGACAGGTTTACATTTTTAGGACTCTTTTCCCCTAAGCAATAAGGGAACAGGTATCGGAGCAGGGATTAATTCCATCAGCAACAGGAACTGAAGTTCTAATTATAGTCTCCAAGGCAGATGCTACAGAGGTAGTCTGCCAAGACCTCTTTCATTAGTGAAACAACCTCAAACTCTTTCAAGAAGTGTAATCTATCAAGACATATGGAAGAACAGAAGGCAATTTTAAATAGGTTTAATAGACAGTTGCCTAATTTATTTACTTTCTTAACTGAAAGACACAAACAATCTTTTCAAAAGGTTGATGTGTATGGAAGAAGCTAGCCAGAGAAGAATGAGAGTGCTGGAGTGAAAATGCAATATACCTCATAGAGTTACAAAAGAGTGTATATGTATGTATTTGCTGCATGACATTTAAACCAAACTGCCAGGATCATGACATTTAAAAGCACTTCAGAACAAACTCTGCTCTACGGAAATTTTTGATTATTTTTTAATATTTTGAGTATTTTATTATTATTGACCTCCAGAGCCAAAATTTCACTATTAGTATGTATAGCACGGGTGATGAACACAAGCATGAACACAAGGTTCATTAATAAAGTTAACGGGGGAACGTATACAACATTTTTTTTTTCCCCTGTCACCTGGTGGTTTATATAACTGCAATTTGAAGCACAGTCAAATTATAGGCATGAGCCTATAGAGCCTGTAGAAAAACTGCTTAAATCCAACATTAGTCTTTCTATATTGCATATATTCTAAGGGCATTATCTATTTTTTGAGCTACCCTGAAATCCTGATGACAAACACTGAGATCACTTTATTTTCCCCTCACTGTGTGCTGAATTAGCGTGCTTACTAACAAAAAATTACAAGAAACAAGAGTAACAGATATGACTGCTATTTTCTATTTCTTCATTATACAAATACTTTGAAAACTGAAATACTGTATGCAAGCTAAAAATAAATGGACTTGGTGATCAAAACTGCTTTGTAAGATAGGCTGCTGATGATCTAATATAAATACTGATTTCAAAGAGGAGGCAATGTATCCAGACACATCACTACTGTGTCAGTCAGGAGCAGCCAATTTCCTATATTTGCCTGTACAGCATGTTTTCTTCAATGTAAGAGAGATACGCCGTATTCTTATTGACTTCTTAACAGGTGCAGTAACAGCCATTACATTTGTGAGATGAGCTCCTTGTGCAGGCTAAATACAGGTAATGCTGACTTGTAATTGCAGGCAAAACGTAATTGAACGCAGCCTTTGATAAGGTTCTTAAACACTCATACATGCAGTCTTCTAAGCATAACAAGTGTAAGCATTGTGCTGATCCATAAACACAATTTTACTGGATGGCTTCAAACAATAACAACAGCTATTTTGTAAAGCTTCTATAAATTACTAAAACTCCAGGAAGAGAATTATGCTACACTAAACCATCACCAAAAAATAATCAACTATCATCAAATCCATGTTTGAAACTGATGAAGTACCGCCTCAAATAATAAAATAATGCTTACAGTAGTCTTAAAACAGAAATGAGCTCAACAGTCTTAAAACAGAAATGAGCTCAACAGTCTCAACTGAATCAATGCTACTGCTTTGCCTCAGCTATTGCTTCTACCCCTACTACAGAGAGACTTTCGCCTTTTTATTACAATTATTGAAAGAATGCTTACCTCTCCATCTCGTATTCTTTCATACCTGCTTTTACTGCCTTCATTACCTGTAAGATACATATTAGCGTGGGATATGCATAGCAGGAGGGAATCTCAAATTTATGAATTTATGACTTATGACTGAGTATCTCCAGAGGAACCCATATTACAAAAATATCATCTGTACTTCATTTAAATTTACATCAGTAGATGCATTTTAAAACTACATTAGATATGAAACTCATTTTAATCTTTATAAATGCCTGCAGTCTCCAGCAATAAAGCAAGTTTAATTGCCAAACTCCTATATCCTAATAAAGTGCAACTCATCAAAATACCAAGGCTTAATTTTGAAAACTCTGGTGAACTTGGCAGCAAGACCTTTTGTTTTACTTGTATGAAACACCAGCAAAACAAAACTGTGAACTGGAACATACTACAAAGGGAGACAGATTCTCTTCTATACTTTGCAATCTGAATCAACAGAAACCTAGTGGAGATAATACTGTTTTGCAGACCATATGTATGATTTTTATTCTCAGATTTGCTGAGAATGTGCACCATTTTTATTCCTTTGCCTGTTTCTGTATTATAAAAGTTCTAGGCAGATGCTCTACAGAAGAAATTCTCTCAGATGTGGTAAGATTATTCAAGGATGATGAAGGACCAAGGACAATGAATGCAAACGACTATCCCTAGACTTTGCAATTTTAAAATATTCACTTTAAAATATTTTTACACTTCACAGTTCAGAGATCTGAGGAGCAGGAGCAAAGACAACAGCTGAGTCAGTAACCTCACCAGCTACTTTTACCTAAGCTTCCTCTGGTCATCACTCAGAACTTATGCCATCTCTGCATCACTATATAGAGTACAGGATTGACAACCAAATTTATTTTGTCATCAATACCAGTAGAGCAATATCAGTCCACTGCAACAGTGCTAGGTCCAAACTGAGTAGCTTTGCTGAGAGCCTGGATTTGTCTTTGCCACACTGCTATGTCAAGAGAATAGCATCATGAAGCACTGTACTGGGGGACATGCCCATCTCTCAGGAGCAACCTAAGGAATCCTTGCACTAATCTCCACTGTGCATGGAAACACTCCTTCAGTTTGTAATGATTTGGACAGAGTAACGTGCTAGTTAAACTTTTTGGAGCTGCACATGTTGACACGGGCTAGAAGAATAATCTTCTTGATGTCTTCTTTCTCCATCACTATACAGGTATTTGTGCATATAGGACAGACAGACTGCAAGCAAGTCACCTTCCACTGAGGCTCCAGCTCTTATCTGAAACCACACTTCATTTCTCACACATCACAAATGCACCAGTGAGTTCAAGGACAATGCAAGGTATATTACTGGGCTGTAATAGGAGGGATATTATCCTCTTATTTCTATCCAGCCTTTCCATTATTTTATTACTAAGCAATACAGTGTTGCTGGGAACATTTTCTGAGTACCACTGCTACACTAAGAGCAAAAATTATTAACAGTAAAGGATCCATTACCTCTTTATGAGCTTCACTGGAGATTTTATTGGTGTAGCGCAGAACTTCCAACTCCATGTCGGTCTTAATCACACGACTTAAAGAAAAGCAGAATGCGTATCAGGTTAGGTTGCAACTTCACAGCTTAAGAATACGAAATTTAAAAAAACCTGAAAATACTATGCATCACCTATGGTAAACTTAGATCAAGTACACCTCAAGAGCAAAGAGCTATTACAGTATTCATGACAGCAAAGTTTTGTTGGCATTGATTCACCATTAGCAAAACAATCTAACAAAGGGAAGTCACAAGCATTTCAAACATGAACCTGCATTATTTTAATGCTAATAAACAAGTGGTCTAACCAACATTTTTCAACTCATTCTACAATACATTAGGAACAAAAGCAATGTATTTTTGCATTTGTCATGATTCAAACACTACTTCAAACAGAACATTTCTACAAGCATACTTGATTTACTTTTTAAACACAATTTGAAACTAGTTTACGTAATGAAATTTCCAAAGCTCCAGAATTTGTGTTCAGCACAACCCCAACTCCCACCTATTTGCCAAACCTCTAAAGGTGGGAGGGAGGTGGGTGTGATGAAATGCTATTTCTGTTTGGTATTAAAAAGTCCAAAACATGAAATTCAGAAACCACAGCAGCAGAAATTATAGCCAAAATGTCCACACTCTTTCACATGCTTCTGGACAAAAAAACCCTGAAACAACCCCCCATAAAACTCTATCCTGTTCTTCGTGCCTTATAACATACTGAATTTGTGTCTATTTATGAGCCTTGATACTCTGTTCTGAACTGATCTCAAAAACTTACCATTAAACTCTTATCTTCTTACATACTTTTTACCATTTATTTAAAAAAAAAAAGTAGCTATTTAGTGTGACACAAACAAGGAAGCAGAGATAGTTCCATATCTTCTATTAAAAATCACCTACTCTTTCCACTGCCTACACATACTGATTCCCTAGTATTTCTCAGCCCATCTCAGACAGCTGTGAAGTGCATACCTATTGTTTACAAAGAACTAAACTATACCCATTGCGTTGCATGAAAATATTTAAATTGTATTTTCCAGCTCCACTCCAAAGCTTGCAGGAGTTACAAAGTACCACAACTGTTATATTTTGAAACTGCCACCAAGACACCCCTTTTTTATTATAACATGCTCCTACTCACACTGCTGTAGAAAACTATTTACTGTATTCCTGCTCCTGTAGTTTGTTTTAATGAGTCCAGAAACAGGTTTCTCAGCCATCAGTGCCTCTGATGTGCGATAAGAGCATTTCCCATGGACAGGGATTGCATCGCTATGCGGCACAGCCACTCCCCTTCAAACACAACTTTTTTGGCAAGAGTAAAGGCACCGTTGTAAAAATGCTGATATTAATCAAAATGCTCTTACAAACAGAAACACAGTAGAGGGGAATGGATTAACATTCTTAGTCAATTAGAATATGACACAAAATAATCACTATGCACGTTGAGAATCATAGAATCATAGAATGGTAGGGGTTGGAAGGGACCTCTAGAGATCATCTAGTCCAACCCCCCTGCTAAAGCAGGTTAGCCTAGAGCAGGTTGCACAGGAATGCATCCAGGTGGGTTTTGAATATCTCCAGAGAAGGAGACTCCACAACCTCTCTGAGCAGCCTGTTCCAGTGAATGAGAAGTACAAGGTATTACAACACACATCAAAGTGGAAAATTTACACTGGGATGGTATAATCTGCTCACCGTGGGTGAGGAAACAAACTTCTGCTTCTGCCTTTCAGCCAAGACATAAAGAACAGTAGCTCAAATGTATTCATGATAGAATGAGGTAGCAAAGGCTTATAGATTTTTTTTTTTTTTAATCCTGTTCTTTGGAAAAACTGCATGTGCTAGCTGGATAATTTAATACTTGTTTTATATGCCTTTATATTACTTTCAATATACAGTACATATCCTTGATCTGCAAGTGCCTAAAAATAGGTTGTTTCATAATTCAGTTGTCTAATCTCTTTATTGGGATCTGCTAGTAATACAAGTTAGTATTGGCAAGTGCAATGGCAAGTGCAAACAGTATTAGAACCTACTTTACTTGACTACGTCACAAGGTTTCGGGGTCAAGGTATTTATTTTAGATCTTAACTCCTTGAGTATCTTTTTGCATATATAAATTAATACTCAGCCTCAGACAGACTTTTTATGCAATGCGTTACCTTCATTTACACAAGGTCAAGCACTGAAACATTTTACAGAAAATATTTAGTCATTCCAAGACCAACAAAAACCATGACCCAACCATCAGCAGAGAAGAGAGAGAGGATGTACAATTGTGCAGGATGTACAATCGTGCAGGATGTACAATCAACTTTACCCTCCATCAGATACCAAAAAGTCACTGGGCTCCGATGCTGTCTGCAATGGTACTCTTCACAGAGTACCCACCAGCATATCTGGGAAGCAGAAGGGCATGTCTTTCAGCACCTTCTCACTGTAAAAGCAACACTCTCTCAAGCCAGGTTTAAAGCATTGCTAGTTGAGTACTCTGGTCAGCACTGTAGGGCAACCTTGCAGGTGATGAGTGGTCCACAGTTTGCATGACATTTTTTGCTTCCAAGATAAGGCTAGGAAGGAAGTCCAATGTTTATTCACGAATGTGAACTTCAACATTGTATTAAAAACAGCTCTCGGACCATTTACACACTCTGCATACATTCATTAATATTTTCATGGGAACAAGTTAAAATAGAAGCACAAGTATCTTGCTGCCAGGATTAACCTATAACTTTTTTTTTTCACTTTCCCAGTGTAAAAACATTTCTTCTTCCTCGCTTTCCTCTGTTACACACACTTTGAGCTTTTATTTGCACTTGCCATATGAGCAGTTGGTCTTTTCATGCATATCAGTCATCCAACAGAAGAGAGAAGCTTTAACACAAACAAGTATCATTTCAGTCCTGAAATTAAGTTTGGGCATTTTAAGTGGCTGGATACCAAATTTCATGCACAACCTATTTTCCATTAATCAAGCAGCCAAGAGCACACAAAATTCGAGGCAATTATGAGGCTGAAACTTGCATAACTCAACTACATTTTCCTAAACCAGTGCTTTCCTCAAAGCGACACAGATGTTTGCTTCTTTATGTGTATTCACCATTCCTGATCAGGACACCGCTAGTATTTGTTCCCAGTTATCAGCTCAGTCTTCATCAGCTGTCTTGCTTTGTTGTTTTTAGTACATGCATGCAACCTTAATGGTTGCTTTCTGTGACATAAAAGGAAAACATCTGGCTTCATTCACTCCTCCATGTCCTTCTGGAAACATGACGTTTACAGACCACCTAAGTAAGCACAGATGCTGCTTACACAGACAGACTCCTCAGCCCTGCCTTGTCTTCACCCTTTTTCATCTCTGCGGCTACCTTTCCACATTTTTTTAATAGAAACCTCTCTACCATGGTTAATACACTTATGCTTTTCTGCAAGCTTTCACATAAAAACTTGCCTAATGAATTAGCATCAAAGCCCATAAGCAGCAATGCACGTACACAAAGAAGCAGCACTACAATACAATTCTGAAAGACAGTTCGTGAACATCAAACATGGGAGTTCATCTTGAAACAGTTCAAAAAGATGTTAAGAGTTTTACAACATAAATAAAAAACCTCTGAAAACACAAAAAGTGTATGCCCAGCTTTGAGACATTAACATACAGATCACTTTCCCCAAAGAAAGAATTACAGCTTGCCATCAAAGTAATGCAAAATACAGAACATGTGAAATCTTCCACACATAACTATCAAATCCCATCTTCATTGAGGTTACAAGAAAACAGAGTATATACAAGCACAAAATGAGCTGTACATTGCTAAATGTTTGTCTTCTAGCACCACCATGATTATGGTAGACCCACATTGGTATACTAAAGTAACTAAAGGCCATTTTGCTAAGTGCTAGTGTAGAAAAATTTCCTTCCAATTACTAGGGAGATAATTTGGACAAGTTTGGAGTCTGTCTTCTGTTAGATTACATTTTATTTACAAAACAGCAAAATCAATACTTTGCATATATATTCAGTAAGAAACTTAAAATGAGAGCCCTGAAATTTAAAATTAAAGTGTTGAAATGTGTTTGAAAACACATTCACTCAATTAGGAAAAAAAAAAAGTGAAAACATCCATTTGCAAACTGCTGAAATCTAGTCTAAGGTCAAATTTTTTTATGTTTTATCCTTAAGCTTCATAGCAAGTCAGAAAATGTTGAGAACTTGAAAAATGATGAGTAAGCAAGGGAGGCAACAGATCCTTAATCACAAAGCTTTGCCCCTTGTCAGTATTGAACCATTTTATCTGTGTTTTATTAGAAGACTGTATAATACTAGAGTTGCCTTTCGTAGCTCACAGTTCTCCCTGGCTGGTTCAGAAAGCTCAGCCATTTCACCTCTTGCTGGCAGTTTTGACAGCATGGCATAGATAGCAGTTTTTCTGACAAGGATCATGTAAAACAGAGTAGTTCAGAGCTTGCTGAATTTGAAATGATACGCATCCATGCAAGCATACAATTCAAATGAGGCAATTTCCTACCCTAGAATATAAACCACAAAAAATTCGTCTTCCTAAAAGAAAAATATTCTTAATTCTAAAAATATTATTGCTTTCCAAAGGCAGTTTTTTGGACAATAACTTGACATTCCAAGGAAATTTCTACTTTGGGAAGTTTCAGTACACACTGCCAGTCATTCACGTATTGATTTCATCAGACACTTAAATCCTAGCCACGGTCTTTAACATACTTCTGACTTAAAATTAAAGCCCCCAAACTTGGTAAAACCTTTTAAAACACTTCTGAATGCAAATCTGAACTTTGGCTTCGCTTAGAATTCCCTTTCCTTGAAAGCCAGGTGGAGGGGAGGTGCATACAAAGCATCCCTCCCCACGAGATCACAGGCAGGACAAAATCAGAATTCCACGCTGGCACTTACAATTCACAGAAGATATTCTCTCCACACCTAAATGAACAGCTCCACGTGCTGCCTTTCTACTGCCTCAGTGGTCCACCCATCTCAGTATAATCTCAGGGCATGGACCACATGTTTTTCCATCCCTGAGCTTCCTGAAGAAGATTTAACCCCCCACTAATCCACACCACCGAGGAGAAAAGCTTACCAGATGACACCTTGGTAAGGTATGTGGAACCAGAATGAACAAGGTTGCAGTCCTAATCCAAAGCCTTCTGCAACTATTAATTGTCATCTCTCTCCCTGTACTGCTGCTGTATCTACAGTTCAAAGCTTGGAAGTTAGACCAGGCCCTCTTCAGGCCCCCTTTCTTGCTGCTTGTCTTTCTCTGCTAACAAGAGTATAAAAAAGCAGGAAAACAGCATGAGCACAAAAATTACACTGTTGGGTTAAAGGTGTAACTCCCTCCTCTGCTTCCCAAAGAGCCTGCTGGTCACTCAGAATCCTCCTCTGGATGCTGGGCAGATTATAATTAAGTGTCAGAGGCTGAAAGTTCTCAGTATCTTAAACAACAAAAAAACCCACGCCCTACACCAAACCAACCAAGCAGAACTCAGGAGCAGCCCCCTCTGCAGGAAAATAAGACTTTTGTCAAGAAATTCTAACTTGACTTACGATTTCTATTATTTTTGTAAGCAACGTAGCATGGCATCAGGGGTCTCAGAGCATGTGTGAACATTTCTAGATCTTCCCTATCAATACCTGTAATGACAGGAGCTTGACTAATTAAACACTAATGATACTTCCAAAAAAACGCAGGTCTTGCTAAGCTCCTTCTTTAACTAATTGTGTTTAATTTGTGCATCTGAAAAGCACATCCTTACACATCAATTTCCGAGCTTGTGCTCAGTCTGCATTACTCGAGACTTTGCATCTCAAAGGCTGCACCAACTCTTAAATTCAGAAATCAATTCTGTAAGATAATCTTTGTTTTGGAAAAGGAAGCATCCCAATTCTAGAAGGACAGAATAGTTAAGATTTACAAACTGGTACCCTAAGCTTCATGTGTTACAAAGCAAAGGCATTCCCCCATACACTCATCAGCAGGATTTGCAAGCAATGAGACCCACTACTACACACTCCCAGGTCCATCCACGACTCAGTAATGCAACAATGCCTAAGTAAAGTTTCCCCACTTTCCACTTCCCTTTTACAACTTTTTTATGCATGCCAAGCAGTGAAGAATGGCTGTGACTACAGAAGTGTGACCTATTAAAAATTCTACATGTTCTGAAATCACATTGATGTTCAAAAAACATCTCCACAGTTTTCAAGCTGGCAATTATATGTAGATGAAGGCAGTAGAAGATTGTTCTCAGCATATGTCCTAATAATAAACATTAAAAAGAATAATACGTAGTAGCATACAATACAACAAGCTACAAGAGTAGCAGTCAGAGTGTACACTTTCCTGTTTGTATATTAAGATTTTGAGCTTATCTGTCTTGACTAAGGATTTGCTTCCTCATTTCTAGATTAATACACTGAAAAAGCTTAGACAAAAACCTAATTCATTAACAAAAATCCACTACGTTGTTTCTTCAGTTAATTTCCTAAATGGAGAACTAGAAAGCCCTAGTTATGGGGCAATCCTGAGGACAAGGGCAGCAATGCTGACCAAAAGAGTAAAACTGGTAAAATGCAGTAGCTTTGCAAGCTAATACACTTAGTCACACACTCTAATTTTGTCTATTCTAGACAGGCTAGAGCAGAATACCCCTAGAATTACAAAGTATAGTTACGTGAATAATAATTCAACAAAATTAATGCTGTTAAAATAAATCCTAGAGAAGTAATAACACCTTATTAAATATTACCTGTTCAGACCCAGTTTTCATCTACCTTTGATTTTTGTTGCTAGAATATGAATTATCTTTAGTTCTTTTCCTACTCATACAAATTCACATTTACACAAGTGTGACTTAAATACTAACACATTCTATAAAAATATATATCCAGACACAATCCTTAAGAAATGTTACACAAATTCTTCACTTTTCAATGTTGCTAGCTAGCCCTGTTTTTACTTTTGTACATTACCTCCATCCCATAATGCGAAATCAGCTTGAAATTAACTTTCATATAATAAAGTAGGAGGCTTCTGCCGAGGGAATCTCTCTGAAGCAATTGTAGAGAATATAAGGACATTCAATGGTACTCAAAGAGAAAGATTTTAATGCTACTCACCATTCTGCAATTTCAGGATGAAGGATTTTGTTGTTCACATTAAATCTACCAAAAACAAAAAAAAAAACCAAAACCAGTCACGCAACAGCAGAAACTACATATTTACCTTTTTTTTTTTAACTGTGTCTTTTCTGAGGATGTGAAAACCTGTGAAAGCGAACACTGTACTGGAATTCAGTATAGATCAGTACGGAACCCAGTGAGCAGAATGCACATACTCATTTTCACTGTACAAGCATTTAATTTTGAAAAACATGAGACTAAACCAGATACATAATTTTAGGAATGTGCAGAAACCAGAGTAACGGGATATTCAAGTCATCTTTATTAAACTTATTTTGACAAAGATAAAATGTTAAGCTATCAATTTGCTGCTATGACTACGGGCTGGACCAGACTGACCTCCAGATGTCCCTTCCAAATTTTCTGCCATTTCAACTTTGCTTCTCAAACATGCTTCAATGAAATTAAACACAGTGAATTCCTAATTTCATCCTTTGTTTTATGCCTTCTCATTTTTGTGTGCACAGAACTGGCATGTGATAAACAAGCTTGCTTAGAGTACTGTGAAAAGGAAAACAAACTCTTCTTGTCTCTTCCGATCTATGGAAGAGGCAAAGCAAAAGCTTCCATCTCATCTTGGCCTCAAACACTTAAATATTTTTCTGTTTATTTTCTACATTAGCAATTCGTGTATTCTTGGAACTATTTTGAGACTCTCTAAACAATAACATTACAGTTGCCAATAAAGTAAGAAGCTGAGTAATTAAGCAGGTCACAAATGGATTTTCAAGCATTGTTCAAGGGTTTGTCTGCTTACAATTTAAATGCCTAAGGAGTGTTATGCATCAAAGATATTTTTGTCTGACTCAGGACTGTTGGCTCTTCAGATAGGGCATTTAAGAGAATTAAAATGCTCCAAGGCTCCCAACAGATCTTCAGAAGAATGCTGTAAGGGAACAATTCATTTTCCCACATTTTTGAAGGAAAAATTAAATTTATGCCAGGTTATTAACCACTCTTTGTATCTCAGAAGGGACTAACTAAAGCACAAATACAATTAAAAAAAATATTTAGAACTCACTTCTAATTCTACCAGGGTCTTCCTGCATCCTCAGATAGCAGAAAAAACCCAGTATTTCTCTTTTTCAAAAATGTATGCTCATAAACTTATAAAATCCTAACAAGGTGAAGGTTAACAGCTTTGTGTTCCTACTCCAAGGTAGGAAACAACAACTTATCACAACATCCAACAAGGACAAGCTGTATGGTATTCAATATTACAGGTATTAATTAGAAACCACTGGAAAACCAACACAATACAAAAAGCCACAAGTCACAGAACAATGCATCATTATAGAATAAAGCTGGTCACTTGAAAACAAGAAAGTTTCATAAAACCAGAGAATAAGTGTACTTTTTCAATTTAATCATCACCATTCCAGCAACTATTACCTATGTACACCAATGCAGAAATAATTCTGGAATGCAAGAGTCAGTTAAACACAAATTTCTACAGAAGAAAATATACGAATAATACAGTAAAAATCAATCTATAAAAATTCTTAAAAGCCAAAAGCCTGAGCTCCCCGTTTGGCTGGAAAGCATACCCATGACACCACCACAGAAAATCAAGACACAGAAGAATTAAGCTATAGCTGCAACAACAGACACGAGGACTTTCAGTAATTGTTATCAGCGTGTCAGACAGAAAACAGATCAATGAAGGCAAGTGTAAGGAGACACTGCAGCACTGCAGAAAGCCCCAACACCAGTTCTACGCAAGTAAGACAAGTATAAACCATGGTTACTATGAAGTAACAAAAGAAAATAAAGAGCAGGGAAGGGCACGTATAGAAGGCAGCTGACTTAAGACTCTAAAAATTCCCATCTCTTCTTTCAAGGACCTGATGCATTCACTTTAACCACAAACGGATGAAACCAAAATCAAATCAAATGAGCCAAACAGTAAAACTATGAATGTCACAACAGAAGATTGCCTCTCATTTCAGCATAAAAAAAATGGGGAGGGCGGGGCAGGAACTGCACTCTGGCATAGCCTTGTAATAGCTTAAATGATGCTCTTTTAGAAACGCTACTTCAGCCGACAGATGTACCATCTCTGTCACGGTCCCTGGATTTTACCTTTCCTGGCTCTAAAGGCCCTTCCTGAACTGCCTTTGCGCTGCCAGAAATGCAAGTTTCACTTACTGGCTGGGATTACCTACTACGTGGCAGCTTCTTAAAATTCTAGTTGCTGTCAATTGGGGAAGCTAATTAAACACACAGAAAGGCAGTAGGATTGAAACAAGAGGGTGCTGGGGAGTGGGGGAAGAGGCAGGAGATCATCAGCCGAATAGTAGTTTTATCTCTCACCTGAAAGACAGACTTTCTGATATAATGTCAAGTATAAAACAAGAACTTAGACAGCATCAATCCAGATTTGGAAGAGAATCTGATATATTGCATGCAGCTTTTTCAGGGAGGCCAACGACTGAACTGTCTCAACTCTGATTAGCTCATGACAGCTGTGGGTCCTGTGCAAGTGGCCGCAGGGCCACCTGTTTACGATCGCTAGACTTCTAAAGCTAATGACTCAAATTATGGTTCACTTTAGTTACCAACAAGGCAGCTAAACAAACCACATCCTAAAACTTAACGGTTAAATAATAAGCTCAATAGGAAGAAATTGTCATCACCAACGCGAGTACACAAATGGTGTTTAATTCACATAATTTGTGCACAAAGTCCTATATAAAATCACCCTACCTTGTCCTCCCAGCAAAGTTTTGATCCTGCCAGACAATAAACAACTTATTCTTAAAAACCATGGACAACCCTAATGTTAAGAGGATCGTGTAGGGTGCTCCAATTCTACATTCTCCTGCAACTGGCAAATTGACAATACTTGAATGATGAGATATGTGGTCTTGAGGAAGAAAACAAATTGACATTTTACTACAGCTGCAATCTGTAATGTATTAATGCTCACATTTAATCAACAGAACTAAGAAATACTACACTGAAAGGCATGTCCAAATTGATTTCATACTCAATTGTCCTTTAACATGCAAGACAATTTCATTAGTTTTTTTTAAAAAAGCTAGAAATCTACACCTCCTGGATAATAACACTATATAATGAGACCTTTTTTTCCAGTTTAACTAATAACACACTTGGTGCATATATGGTGATAAAAATCTAAACCATATTCATACACAATGTTAGAATGTTATAATCTTCTTAAACATAGAGAGTCTTTCTCCAAACAACTGACTTTGCTACACAATAGGGAAGATGCCATTTAGGTGGTCTTCACTGTCATACCCAGTGAGTGCAGTTCTGAGGGAAAGGAATTAACTGAAAAACTCTAAACATTAGGTACAATTGCTTAAAGTTGTCCATCATTTACATCAATTGATTTTGAGGATGAAAAGAAACAGCAAACAAAGATTTATTAAATAGTGTTTAAAGTATATGGCCCATGACTATTTATCTATACAGGTTCAAAATCCATTTTCTGTATGGTAAGTCACATAATCTCAAAGCATTTTTACAAGTGCTACATAATCACCACGATTAGATTTTTATAATTTCTGCACATTTTCTGGTCTTAAAAATGGGTCCAAGAATTAGGAAAAAAAAAACCCATAACTTGCCTCTATCAGCAAACAGAAATCTGTATTTCCAGAAAACAATGATTAGAACTACTTCAGAAATCTGCCTTCTACACTTAAGCCATCTAAAGCAAGTGAGAGCAAGTCATTTCTGCAGGATTCGTAACAGCTTTAAACAAAGCTGATGCGAGGGCAGTTACCAGGGACAACACTAGTAAATCGTCCAGGTCTCCTAAGTCCTTGTCCCAGACTGCTCCCTCCACTGAACCCTGGTGCTACCCACCACTGAGCAGGGTGACTTCCTAAGTACCGCCATTCTCCCATTTTTACAGATTGCAGCAACATGCCAGCTTTTTTTAGTACAACATACTTCGCTATATGAGAGCGCTACGCGTAAACTAATGGCAACTATGTTATGATTCACTATTATGGGCTCTATTATCAGTATCACATCAAGTTTGATCATTGCTAGCACAACAAAAATAACTTGGGGGCGATCTTCAGGGTGAGCACAAAAATAACCCATGACCACAGTAGTAATTTTGTCTCAAATGACTATTACAGTGGAAAATTTAATCAGATAGTTTAGGTAATGAAGCTCCAGAAGTTCAAAAGGTTCAAAAAGTAAGGCAGGGAAGCAACATCATTCGGGCAAGAAAAAGCCAGCTTCTGACAGAAGCAGATGAACAGCGTGCAAAGGGAGCAAGATCCAGCTTTTTCAGGAAATGATACATTATTTCTATTATCATGCACCCAACAAAAAAAAAAACAAAACGAAACCCCACACCAGGGCACAGTCAGTCTACAAGAAAAAAAGACAAATGGGAGCAGGAGGAACACGAAAGGGCCCTAGCAAGCAAATACATCTTGGCCAGGTTGCCAGATAACGAAACAAACAAGAACCCAGGAATAAAATATAGCATGATAGCTAGGGCAGAGCCCAGCCGAGCAGAGGACAGAGGAGACAGCCGACAAGGCACAGGCGCGGGCACATGGGAGGGAGGACAGCTGGAAGGCACACATTGCTTGGTACAAACTCCACGGTTTTGGTCCTCTTGGAATAAATCAATACATCTGAAATATATGTTTATATAAAGGAAACATTTGATACAGGAGAGGTGGAGAAGTAGGAAAGAGGAATGCTTAAATTGGTTTGGGTCTACATCGAAAATATAGATAAAATGGGCTGATTTATAAGCAGTTACAAAAATCTGAGGAGAGCAGAGTTTGTAAGGAAGCTCCCTTCGTTCTCTGCACCCTCAATTAGCAGCCGTCGATCACCGCATGCCTACCGCTGGTACGCAGACCGAGCACGCTCTCACAAGAGACGTGGCAGCCCCGGAGAAGACAGAAGCAGGAGTCAGGAAGATCAAGCGAAGGCTGGAGTGATGCGTGGTTAGAGGGCACAATATTTGTCAGAAGAGGGGAGTGGATCTTCAGTACACCCCAGAACAAAATTGATGTGTGCTCTTCTGTACCATGAGCACAGGAGGGGAAGACACCAAAGATCTGTCAAAGGCAGCAAAATGAAAAACTTGGTGCCTAGGGGTGGAGAGGGATGAGCATATCCCCGGTCTCAAAGAGAAGTATCTACTTAACAGCTGGAAATCTCCCCTAAAGAATGGAGAAGCACTCCTCCTGGAACACAGTGACAGCATGTTTACTACAACCAGGAAACAAGCGATAAAATATCATTAATCTCTTTAAATGTTGCAGGACACATGCTATTAAAATCTCAAATCAAGTGCTAAATGGAGTGGCTTCCTACCTTAATGTTGACTAGTAATAAAACGCATTACTAATTGAACTCTAGTGTTTAGTGAAATTCAGAGGGAAAAAAGGCCTTTTGGTACTTCAAAGAGACCTCTGTACATCATTCCCATAACGAACTACTGCTGGAGTTAGTAACTGTTTATATTTCACGTGGAGGTGTCTGATAAAACTGGAGGTATCGCTCCACACAAGAGTTTGGAGTCCACCTGTACCTGGAGAGTACAAGGTAACTGAATATCAACTTGGTCAAAGCAACAGAGTATCATACTGCCATAACAGCAGAGACGACACTAAATATTCATTAAAAACAGCTTGCTTATATTCTGGAATAGTTTATATCTAACTCACTGGGCAACAAAAGATGTCTAAATGTCTGCCATCTTGGTCCCCAATATCCCTGACAGAATCATTACGTTCCCATTAAGGTTGCAGAGAGGAGAACAAAGCAGTTATGGAATCAGATTCCAGATTTCAGTTTACATGACACAGAGAAAGTATCTCAGCAGAAAGCATGCTCTCAGACTACACAAATGACTGTCCAGATTCGCAGCAAATTCTGTGCATTATGATCACCATTGCATAATTAATATGCTGTCAACAGAGGTGGATGGAGTGGGTGACTGGGAGTCAAGAATCAAAAAAAAGGCCATTTACTCAACATCTCAGCATGAGTGTTTATTTTAACAGGCTTTTTAATGGGAGGCTTTGTTTCTTACAATGGAAAATTATCTCATTTTAGGGTATCATAACAGAACAGACAGTTGTATTTCATTCAAAATTGAGGCCATCATACATCCCTGAGCAGGCTGTGATGTAGTTTTATTTACAGCCTTTTCAAAATACTGCATGTAGGAGGCCATTTTCACCCTACTAGTAGCCAAACTTCATAAAAAGGCAACACCATGAGACACTAAAAGATCACATCTAAGCAGAGAGGTGATCTTTTATTTTACATCTGTAATGCGACATCTTTTCTGAAGACTGTCCACATCAGAATCCCTAAGATCTACCTTAACACTGTACAAGGAAGTCACTAAGAGAACGAAGCTACTCTTAAAGATTCAATCAGAAAACCAAATATTCCAATCCCAAAAGTGGAAATGGAGGTAAGGGGATAGGTATGTTTGGTTTTAGATACTTAAACACAGAGAAAGAGAAACATTAGATGACCTCAGATGCAAAAGAGATTTCCAAAAAAGCTACCATTACATTTTGAGTCATTAGAAGCATGTCAAAGGTTTTGTTTCCAACGAAATACCGATACATTTGATGTGCCATTTAACATCCTGTCATTCAGAAAAAACATCACTTAATGTGAAATATAAAATGAATTCAACATAAACATGCGACAATTAACATATAAAAAAGCTTTGTCACTTACTGGCTAATTCCCTCAAATGAAGCTTCTTTGGTGACATTTCCGCTATCAGTATTAACGCCGCGCTGGGAAGGAAAAGATTAGAAGGACCATGATTCTGAGCCAAACAAAAGTATTTAAAATTTAAATCACAGGGAGAACGTGATTGCATTAAGTCTTTAGGAAAACTTGTACAAAGGTTACTTGAATCACTATAAATAAAAAACCCTAGACTGTATGTTCAAATGCAGACCAATACAAGAAATTATTTGTGTCCTAAGAGATCAGCACAGAACTCAGGTTAGGACGTGCTGCTTAGGAAAATGGCAAGCTTTGATTTCCAATTCCCTTACGTCTTGGGAGGGAGCTAGGAGACCTCTACAATAATAAAGACCAAGGGAATAACAGATGGACAAGGTTTATTCTAAAGTAATTTCATTTTAAAATAAATTATTACACACTGCCTTGGCAATGCTTACTACTTAAATTTGCATGCAGCTCCCCTACTGCTTTCCATTCAAGCAAGTAGCATAAGCAAGACTACTTTGGCTGCTACACAGCAGATGAACGCTTATGGCATGTGCCTGGGAAACCCCATGGAGCAGCGTTACAGTTCTGTATCTGGAATGAGACCACAGGAGGAGAGGACCAAGTTTCCATTCAGCCAGCAGAAAAAGAAGTGCTCTTCCCTTCTCTGTACATTTCTTCATGACAGTGGGAGGAATGTAAAAGCATCACAGTTCCATCCTCTCAGCCAGGAATTAGGTGAAATTTCCTGATTACAACAGGATGTTCACAGAGTGACAACTAATCAGCATCTTGATGTACAGAAATGAAAGGTAAGAAGCACCAGATGGTAAAATATTCCCTTTCCCACTCATTTCTCTCAAAGAACATGAAGAAAGCTGTAAGGGTCATCTTTTATATGTGTGTGTGTGTGTGTGTGTGTATACAAATATAACTGGAAGAGAGGCTGAAAACTATGTTCTTAGTGGATAAAGAAATCAGATCTCATGCCATGTGACTGCTTAAGGAGGGATTTTTTGTAAGAGTTCTGTTTGGCAACTATCATGGGAACACAAGAAATCCAGGAGCTGACGCTGCATTTGCTGTAAGGCAAAGCTCAGAGTCAGTAAATCATTGCTTATACAGATTGGAGACAAGAAATCAGATACTGTTAATAGCAAGAGGTTTACAAAACATTTGTCAAGGAAAGAAGCTGGGCAAGAGGTGATGGGGAAGAAGAAACGTGCAGGCTTAACATCCATGCATTCATACTTCTTCCAGAGAAATAAGCAAGCACCATTTAAAATACCTGGCAGGCATGTGATATCACTCCCTCCTTCCAGTTGTTCTTGCCAACACACTCAATGCAGAAAAAGTATTCCTTGAATCCTTGCGGGATTCCCAGAGAAAGGCCCAAACATGCTCACGGCATAGCCAGAGCAGCAGAAAAGAAAAATGGAGTTTGGAGTCATTACACACAGGCTGGAGGACAGACGATGTCAGATAGGCTTGTTATGTTTTACCAGAAAACAGATAAAGCTTTTGGCAGAGAGAATATAGACTGGAAGGCCACAGGTTACAAATCCTGAAACCACGGAGGAGCCAGAAAACTAGATGACTATACTCAGGTAGCTTCAAATTTGGCAACAACGGGGAAGAAAAGACAAGGAATGACAGTGCAAAGAAATAGTGAATAAACTGATCTCCTCATTGAAGAAAATGGGCAGTTATCCTTCAGAATAATATGACTCACCAAAGTAAGGAGCACAGCAGGTTTCTTTGAAGCCAAGACACTGGAGATCTAAAAAGAAGTTTTAGATCGCTATTATTTTTCTTTTTTTCTTCCTCATAATCACACTGATACCAATTTCATTAACATTTGCTGTACACAAAGTAAACAAGCTGCACAGACAAAAAATGTTCCTCTGGTATCTTTCACATACTGTAGTATTACCTGGCACTTGCAACAAACCCAGTAAATCACAAAATATTTAGACAGAAACGCAGTGCTGAATTTGGTGGTGTCCTTTAAAGACATAAATACCAACCGTAATTTAAGATTAAGTCTATTGTCATCATTTGGAAGACAGAGGAAGCATGAGCCAAAAAGCTGTATGTCACACCAAAATAAATAACAACAGGGTACTCTGTATCCTCAACACACTACTGCATATAAAACACACATGCATTAGTATTATTATGTTACAATGTGCTAAATACTTAGTAATGAAGGCGTTACTGTTAGTTCTCATTGGGTCACCTTTTACTGCCTAATACTTCTATCAGGCTCCTTCAGTACCTTTCAAACATTTACAAACTGAGAACAAAATCACTGGTCTTGTATAGAACTGGATTTTCAGAGCAGCTGCAGAAAGGTGGGCACTGAATTACACATTCAATGAACAGATGATGTAATTCCATGAAGCACAGTTCTACCAACTTTAAACCAGCTTAACAGCGTGCTAATAATATTAACAAAAGAAAACATATGGCTGTGAGGTATAAAAATACCAATTCCCCATAACCTTTTTTTTCACCCCACAAAGTATAAGGATTATACACTCACATGGGTTGGTCATTTGTTGACATTAAACTGTCCTGAACGTAAGGCCCCTCGTGTTCTGATGGTGGAAAACCAATTCCTTGGCAAACCAAGGAGAAGTTATAGACAGAACATTTGAAAGCTGAACAGTTTCACTGCAAGCTTCAACAGCTTCTACTTTCAATCCATGTAGTCCAGGTGGAAAGCAGCCTTTATGCTGGGACAATTTACTGGCCCACATAGAGAGCTCTTTTTCCCATCAATGAGTTTTTTAAGCAGTAAGGAAGCAGAGAACAAAACTGTAATAAAGGCATTTGTTGATGGAAAGTGACCCAAAACTACTAAGGCAACCCAAAATAAATGTGATTTTTAAAAATAAAACATGTATTTTCCACTTGCAATTTTCACCATCTGACAGGTGAGCACTGGAGCACCTGCACTCTACCGGACTCTAACTCACAGACATCAAAGAGCAACCTCTCCACAGCTTCCTCCACCCCCCGCTACTGAAATACAGCATCAACTTTACTTCATAGCTGGACTCATTAGGAAAATGAAATGAAACATCCTCACAGCTGATGAGAGAAAAATTTTTGGTCTAGCGAGTCAGTTAGTGCTCTGCAGGGACAGAAGTACCAGAGTCTTCCTTTTCAAGCTGCTCTCCATGAAAATCACCCACGGAGCTTGGCAGGAATACTGGCCTCACCCTGCTGAGCCTTCCTATCAAAGAAAAGATAACTGGCCAGGTGTGTAAGTATACAAACATCTGCTCAGAAATGAAAAAAGAAACCTAACTACGCAAGTCACACTTGCATTTAAAAATATGAATATACTTGCTTACTTAAATATTAGAATGATTCAACATAAACTAAGGGTAAGGCAGGCAGCCTTTCCTCATAGCTCTTTGAAGGCATAAAATAAATGTAGGCTCCCACGTCAGAGCTAGGACATGCAACCGCCCGACAGCAATCTCTTCAGATCTCCAAGGCATTGCAAAAAATTTGTTTAGCAACATGTTTCTGTTGGATAGAGCCAAAGACTGACAGGTCTCATGATGCACAGAACATGTTTATGAGACTGTCTTTGGATTAACACCTTAGTGTTCTCCTCAAAATGGCAGCCTTCAATAAAAAAATAAAATTACAAGTGCTTTATAAGAATAAAGAACACTTTCCAGTAACCGGGAGGTGAAAGGGCCCCACCAAGTCAGGAGACATTCAGTAAGCAGAGGAGTGAAAATTAAGCAAAATCATTGCCACATATTGATTTTGTATTCACAGAAAGTATTGAGAGACACTCACAACTTACCTCAGTCACATAGTGGACTTCATCCACAGCGTATTTTCTCTTGAAGAATTCAGGGGAATGTATCCTTTGGAAAACAAGAAAAGAAACATTCAGGTTTAGCTTTACGGTTATATTTAGTAAGGCCACAGACAAAGAAATAATGTCCTCGACTATGACAACAACAGAATTAGGTAAGAGGAATGTTTTAGTAATCTTATCCATGGCTCCATTTCTCAAAATAGGAGATTACACAGGAAGTTGTCACGGCTACAAAAATCAGTGTGCTTTAATCCAGTCCATGCTTGATACTTAGATTTCATGGTCTCCTCATGAATTAAAGGGGTTTTTTTTCCCCATTCACTCTACGTAAGACAGTTTTGTTAAAGATTTTTGCCATGCCATCTGTACACAACTTTCTAACTCACCAGACATTGGAAGGATGTGGAAATAGCAAAAGACTGGTTTGCCCTGCATTACATTCAAAGAATGAACAAAACATTCATTTTCTACCCTGGTAACCCCTCTGATGCAAACACAATGCAGACTGCGGGCTATTAAGACATGGTCTCTGCTGCCTCTGTTCCTCAGGACACCAGTGATCCACCCCTCTAACCCAACAGGGTGTGCAACTTTACATGTCCATGTCCAAAACTAAATTACTTCTGCTCTTTTCTCCAGAGACTTTTTTCTAAATGCAAGAAGAATGCAGGAGTACTGTGAGAGCTCTGCTTGCAGTCAGTCGGGGCAGACACTGGCATGGATCAACACTCCAGGGTTCCCCCACCAACCCCGTACCAGTGGCTGTACCATTGCTCATTCCTCCACTTTACGGTAGCAGCCAGTTACCAGTCTCTGATTACAATCTCTATCCTCCCCCAAACTGAAATAAATCTAATCAGTGTTAATTCTGAAAATGTCATCTCAAAAGAAAAAACCCACCCAGCTTACATCTTTCCACAGAGTAAATAAAACAGAAGGAAAAAATGTGGTTGGAAGAGCCGGTTTGGAGGACTCTCTGCATTTTGCTTCCTGAGAGCAGGAGAGCAAGAGGTGTGCGCAGGACCAAATCTTCAGCTGTTTAAACGTTAGACTACAATAGCACAGACCAACTGGGGAAAGAATAAATTAGGCTAGAGACAGAACAACATTTCTAACCCTTACAGTGAGGAACAGCAGAAGTTGCCCAGCATCTTTAGAAGATGCTCCACAACAAAGGCATGTGCCGTAGCTGTCTGCAGTACCAGCTGGCTACAGTTCCAAGTTACGTAATTTTTTTCAATCTTGTGCACTCGTTTTTCATTTTACAGTCCTTCTCCGAACAGTACTGGGCTGAGACATGAACGACAACATTAAAACATTTACGGTGTTCTCAAGTAGTAAATCACAGATTTTAGAAATGTATTTATCTGTTAAAGTACTACTCAAAACTAACACAAAAACATCTCATTACATGTTCTGTTTTGCAATGCTCCTTTTGTGGACTCTTCCCATCACTGTTGGAGATTTCAAAGCAATTATCATTTATCTTCTCTCCCTGGCTAATGTCACACATAATTAAAAAAAAAATCACTATATCCTCTTATCTTTCTATACCCTGTATTTTATAGTTCCCTTAACTCCAACTTTTGCATACTCTGTTTCTCCTACAGGCAGCTCCTTTTCCTCTCCTTCATTCCTCAGACATTCAAGTACTTTAACATTCCAGAAACATCATGAACAGATTTAGCACTCTCCATTTTTGTTCTCCTTTACAGTTTCAACCAATTCATCTGGTATCAGAAGAATCTCAACTGTAAAACCAGCTAATTTATGGCCAACGGTAATTTATGGTAATATATGCTCTTTAGAGCAATACCTCCAAAGCACCATTTTACAATTAGCTGCGTTGTTTGAATTGAATAACTGTAAAGTAAAGTAATTGTAAATAATTGTAAAGTAAGTATTTCTTAAAAGTATGCCCACAAATATGCTGGATTTTATTCACTTCACTTAATGCAATTTAAGTAAGAGTAGGTCTCATTTTCCAACACGCCAATAAGAAAACGTCTGTCTTTTCACACACTGTTTTTCAACTTTTTTTTTTGTTAATTGCCTCCTATAATTGTGTGGTCTACAGCACACTACTGCTAATTTAATTCTTTGGTTATGGTTAATATTAATCCATTATTGATTCCATTCCAGCTGTAATCCCTCCAACATCTCTTATGTGCACTATCACTCTTCTGAGGAACAAAAGTAGCTCATCATCCTTTCAAGGCTGAGGACTTTTTTCTCTACTTTGAGAGAAAGAAAACAGTAGCTTCCCATAATCCTCTGTCCTCTCAGTTATTAAACTAGGTCATCTTCCAGATACTTCCAACTCCATCTCACCTAGTGACAAGCTGCCACGTTTGCCAGATGTGTACCTCCTTGCTGGTCTTGTTCTTGCTACCTTACTCACAAGCTGGCAAGACTTCTAGTACGAAGTAGAGCACCAGACTTTTCAGCTCCTCTCTGAAGCACTCAAGGCTCTGCCTCACTTCTTTTCTTCAGCCGTTTAGCATCTCTGACTAGATAGTAAAATAAATTCACATATACTTCCCACAAACTACCATCCTCTACCCATCCCATGGGAGCCACAATGCTTCAGTGATGAAGCCACCTCTCCCATCGAGAAGACTTCTGCAAAGACCTATTTTATTGCAGAACCATACAGGTAGAAGGAAAAACTGCACATGGAAGTCCACATTACAGTGGAAAAATTCTGTGCTGTCACATATTGAAAAGCAGTGCAGACGGTAAACCAAAACCTCAGGGAGAAAGACATGCAAAGATGATCCTGATTGAGACCTTTCCATATTCTCTCCAGTCTCTTCAATTTTTTTCCCAATTTAGTGGGGATCTATGAAAGATTATGATGCACCAACATCATAAAAAGTACGATGAAGTTCCTTCGCAGACACAGGGCTCAGTACTCATTTTTATGCAATTTAAATGCAAAACAGGCTAAAGTCTAGCACAGACCACCACTGTCACAGGGAACGGTACCTTCCACAGAATACTCACTGGCATCATGAAAATCAGAAGTTACATTCATTTATGGTAATTTCAAGTACATCTGATACTTCACAGAGATGAGGAGTACTTCTCTCTGCAAATGACTGTCAGGCAGGTAAAATAAGTTAATTGGTTACAATTTTTAGGTTTGGCTTTGTCTTTTGTAACACTGCTATGGGCTGCCAGTTTCAAAATTCTGATTAATCACTGCACAGACTACACACAAAAACCCCACAGCAAGTCATAAATTAATTAGAAAGATCACCCAAGTGGAAGATACGATCCCAGATATTATTGAATCATGTCTCTCCTTATCTATCAAAAAACTCCAAACTTTTGTAAACAGATATGAACAGAAACAATGGCCTAATTTGTCCAGGCTGGGGGCAGGGGCGGTGGGGAAGATTGTGCAAGAATTTTTAGATTTACTGGCAACAAATTAGCAAAAACCTACAGAAAAAAACCCTCACACTTCAGCCCTAAAAAGGCTCAACATCCTTTCCCTATAGTTTTATAACTTCAGCCAAACTAGTGTTCATTAGAAATGTCAACCATTAGCTTCTAGAATAGTAGGAGTCATCATTTTATCTTGTAATGGAAATAAGCAACTCCAAACTCCTGGAACTGCATCGTGCCCAAGTACGCATGCCCAAGTAGTCAGGCAAAAATCTGGCATCTCATAGGTTATGGCCATTAGAAACAAAACATAAGAGTCCAGTGCTTGTATTTATTTACAAGAATACAGTCCTCATTTCTCGCCACCAAAGGATCCCTTAAACAAGAGACTGTCTCTAGGTCACCGCTTACAATTCATCACAGTTTCCAGTCCAGTGAAAAAGCTTGAGTCATTTTGGGTTAAACATCAAAGCTGTTTACATTCTGCTGATGCTTCCTACATACTCTTCCCTCTTCCATGTTCTTCTATCCAATATAGTTCATCTACTTGGTTTCTTATTCTCAAGATTTTCATAGCAATTCGTAAATGCTGAAGATGGGCTAATGTGAAGCTACGTTTTTAAGAAAAGATTCGAATTCTGAAGCACTGTCTCATTTTAACAGTTAAGGTTTTATTAAAGCACCAAATACTGAAGATTCACCTTTCAACCATAACAAGTGACAACTTTATTATAAACAAAATTCTACTGAGGTTGCAATGGGAAAAAGAGGAGGAGGAGCAGCAGCAATACTTTCACTATAAAAATACAATGTGAAACGTTAAGACAGACAGTAAAGTAATACCCACATTAGCTATACTTTACTTCTCTTATACATCATTCAAACACAGAAACCACCAGTAAAAGAGTAAGGGAGCACAGTATTAAAAACTAGTACCAGGAATCCCAGTCAGTCGATCAGCTTAGTGAAAACTTCAAAGTTTAGAATAAACTTTTCCATTTGGTTAAACTAAATTCACGGTGGTATGTGATGGCATGTTTAAAACCAAGATGCTTCACCAAATCACAACTTAATCACGCCAGTGCAGATTTTCCCACCAACTTTGACAGACCACAGTATTATGGCTCGCTCCACTTTGATGTGACCCTTTGAACAGGAATGTAATACTGACTTCTCTGTTTATCATCAGTAAGATGAACAGCTCTAACAGCCTATGTGTAAATACACCAAAAAATATATTTTGAAGCTTTTATATAGTTGGACAAAATACAAACCTCAATTCTTTTTGCAGTATTTTATTAACCATGTTTCCAATTTAAACCCGATAAAAACTTGGTCTCATTGTCTAAAACCATTTTAAAGCTGTTGTTCATTACATTACACAAGAATTCCTAACAGCAAATCTTAAGAGATTTGTAGATATTTGACATTACCGTAAGAATTCCCTTAAGCAACATTTCTTTGTATTCTAAAGGACTCTGGAGCAAGAGCCTCGTAATACCTACACGATAAAAGACTGTTCTAGTTCTCAGAACTGCATTCAGAAGAGAGGTACAAATGAGATGGATCTAAATTACAAATGCCAAAGAAAAACTGTGAACAGAATTTGTAACAGCTGATAGCTGTTCCTGAAAGAAATGCATCTAAGCCAACTGCTAATGCATTTGCAACCTAATTGCTGATATACATTCATATTTATATGCTTTCATTTGCATCTAAGCATTCTTCCAGACAATCTTCAATATATATAACAACTTTTTCCTACTGGTTGCTTTGTATTTGCATTTTTTAATGCTTCTAGGACAGATTTTCAGTTTTTAGTTTTTACAGTGGATCAGTTCTAAAATGAAATTCAGCTTTTCCTGAAGCAGTCCAATCTAGCTTTTCTTCAACATTTCAGCTGGAGTTCCTAATTCAAGATTACTTATCTGACTGCATAGCCTAGAATGTAAAACTATCCCTGTTGCAAAACAAATATTCCTGATGGTATGTTCATTACAAAAAATTGAGAAATTCTAGTTGGGACTAATTTCAAAGCATTTTCTACACATTCTACATTTTGTTAAACCATTACAGACGCACACTCAAAAAGATAGATATGTATACACCTCAGAAATAACCTGAACACCTTTAGTAGAGCAAGTCAACAGCAGGAGGTCCCAAGCTTCCCAAAGCGTGGCAAGCTGACTGCATCATCTACTCTAAAACTTGCATAGGATTCATCCCTTATCACAACACAGATTAATCAAATAGCTTTAGCTTTCTGCACCCTCTTAACACCAAGAAGCCACACCGTTCACTGCATCAGCCAGTTCTTCACTAGTTCACTAACAGACAGTGAGTCTAAGGCCACTGAATTGCAAGGTTCCTCCATGCGGCTGTCTTAATTTCAGTGCTACTTTTACATACCTTACATTTCCTAACATATCTGTAAATGATTTACAGATCATAGAAGCCAGGGGAGATCAGAATAAGCACATGCATTTCATTTTTAGTTTGATTTCTAGATGCTTTAATTTTCAGACATCCGATACTGACATATGTCCTGCTGTCAGATTTTTCTAACAGCATCCCCTCTTCCTTCCCTACTCAAATTCTTACAGCAGCCTGAAGAACCCCTTGGTCAGCTCGTTTAACATATTTGAATAAAAACATGACCTTTAGGAGCTACTTAACCTTCTCTAGCTTTACTGCTGGAACGGGAACTACTTAATCGCCATCGCTTTGTGAGAATTCATCTATTTTTTGTTCCTCTCAAACACAGAATGAAAATACTTTATTGAACATTTACCTCAATAACAATGCAGAAATAGCAGCTGCACCATTTCCATCTACTAGCAGAAGATGTTTGAATTGTAACTGCCAGTTTTGTGTTCTTTTTCATGTTGTACCAATTCTTTGCCTTAAGTCTGTCCTGTCATCCACCCAGGATGGTTCAGAGCTCCCCGTTAGCTAAGTTCTCTTGTGATCAGCTTATCAGAATAGGCAGACACATGAGAACTACCAGCACATTTGTAAGTATTATAGGTTTTACGTTCACTTAAAAACATAATGTTTACATTTAGGTCCACAAAAAACAGTTCTTCATTTCTGCTGCTTCACATTTACACAATTTATAACAAATCTTTAGTATTGAGATTTGAGTGGGTTTACAGAATTCCTGAATTATTCACATCTGACCTTGTTTGTGTTTTGAAGCTATTCTGAAAGAAGGGTGCCTTACTGCACTGTCACATATAAAAGAAAGCAATAGGTATATCCTAACATAAGCTCCAATTTCTCCTGCAAAAGGAAATACTAAGTTAATATCGCATGGCACAGACAGCAAAGCAGTATTCCAGGCTGTCTGACCACACATGCTATCAGTGAACACATATTAGGCCAAATAATGAGAATCACCTGCAATTTCTAATCACTGATTCAGCCAAAAATTATTTCATTTAATGCATTTTTTAAAAGGATCAGTAGGAATCTTTAAATGAAAGTCAACAACCATTTTGAGGATCTCTTAGTACGTCAGGGAGGAAGACAGCAAGTACGGACACAAAGCAAGACATGCCATACTAAAGACTATCTCCTGCAATTAAAATACAGATCCACAAGTCTTGTCCACTACTTACTGTCTTTCAGATTCACAGCTCCTAGCAGTTACCTTCAAGTGATGTTCTTACAAGCAGTAATTAAAAGTAAGAATTAACATAGTTGGAACAATGACAGAATAGGGAAATGTCAAGGACACTATTCATGACAAAGTCATGGGTTTATACACGGCAATCTTCAGGGTACAGTGCTCTCTTAAAAGGACTAACAAATATTATTGCCTAAAATGCAGGAAAAGCTGTCCAAGCTCATCTCACAAATTCAGAAGAGGAAGATTCTTGATGCAGTCAGACAGAAAAGCTAAAACTAGCAAACTTCATGGTAAAGTGATTTCTGCTTTACAGGGATACAACAGTATTGCTTCCTCCGTTCCACCCTAACTTTCACATTCAGAGTAACAGATATAAACCACGACTTTATGGCAAATTCACTGTGTCTTGAGCAACAGTCTCTACTAGGCAAAGTAAATACCTACATTAGCCTGCACATGGTGCCTGTACGTGCACTGCAGCATGCGCATATTCACTGCCAGCAATTCATTGCATGAGTTACATCGCATTTTTCCTCACTCACATGAGGGGAAACACATGCACAAGTAGTAAACTGGACAAGCGTACTCTTCAGTTATTGAAGTTCTACACAGTCAACAACTCATTTCTCAGGCCTTGCAAGAATGAGCTTGAAGAGTAGAAGTTTCAGTGAGACTGCATACGAAGAGTAAGAATCTTGGCAAAAACAACAGCAGGTGAATAGAAATACATCAGCAAAGCATGTAGAACTGAGGGAGGAAAAGGGATACAAAAGTAATGTTTCAACACTGTCAGAGATTCACCAATAAACTCCCTCCTCATTACAAAATCATCAAGTTAACAGATGGCAAAGCATTAACCAAACAAGAGGGTGTCGAGAACTGCTAGGAAGAACAACACAGGAGGCTTTAAAAGATACCAGCAGATGTTCCTGATTTTGTCAAAAAAATGCAATCACCTATATATCCAAAAGGAATTTCACTATCTCAAACAATAATATTAAAAGGCATCAAGCTAGATTTAAAACAAAACAGTACTAATGGGCTGGCTGGTATCACAGGCAGCCTCCAGCAATGTTTTGACCACCTTAACGTTACTGCCTTTCCACATTTCTCTAGATTTCCATTTTATCCTTTGAAAGACAAAAGTACCTGTGTGCGTACACATAAACTCAGACTCCTTGCTCCTTTTGATACAGTCCAGAGTAAGACGGATTTTGAGAAAATGACAGAATTTAAAATAAATTGAATCGACGATGAAGACTCACGCTAATTTGACCAGGAAAGGTAACCAGGGCTGTAACTGAAGCCACTTCTAGCAGAGCGACAGAACTGTAGAGTCCACATGCACGATGCTGGACACAGGATGCTCTTATATGATACCGGACTTCTCACTGCTACACACAGATTATCCAGCAGCAGAGTAACTACAAGCAACATACAGGTTGTCGGACTAAGGAAATAAAAAATAAATTATCGAGGAGACTCTCACAATTCTTCTTAATAAAAGCCATGCTCTGAACTCCCTATTTCATCTACTTCAAATATTCAAATACTTCAAAGCTATTCCCACCACAGGCATTCCCAAAAGATGGAAAGTTCTTTAGGCTTTCTATAAATTCCACCTCAAAAGGCAGTGCCTCAATTAGACATTTAAGAGATACTATCACGGGCTACCCAAAAAAACAAGAACACAGAAAACTTGCAATTGGTAACCTTTGCTTTATTACTATCTGCAAATAAAATTCTTCCTTGGAGAGAAGGGCTCTGTACTAGTACAGAAAAAACTATAACAAAGGAAATGTTTATACACTGAAATCCCTGAAAGACTTCTTGTAGCATAAGACTGCTGACAAATACTCATTAGAAAGCTCTCTTCCCCCCCCAAATAAAAAGAGCACAAAAAGAATTACAATGGTTAAGAGGGTACGTATAATTTCTAGGTCACTATATAACAACAGAGTTCCACTCAAACACTGGTCTCAATTCATGCTTCTTAACTGAGAACGTTAAATACTGAATCTGTCAATAGCAGATGATCTGCTTTCACTTTGGAAAAATGTCTGTATTGGGGGGGAAAATGGGCAATATTTTGTGTCCCTCACATAAAAGCACTATAGCAAGCTCTGAAATGCGTGCAGCATGTCCCACAGCTCCCGTATTAATTGGTAATAGCAGGAAAGAAAGCAGTACTGATGTTTACAGCAGCATTAAGATGACCTGACCAGCTTTAAGAAGGGAGGTGATAATATTCCCATCTTACAACTTGTAAAGAAAACTAAAGCACAAAGAAATTGAAGGAACTTGCCACAAGTCATTGGGCACAAGGACAAGGCAGAACCTACGAGTGCAAACCGTGCCTGATCCACTATGCCACTTTGCCACTGTAAGCCAAAGAAGTACCTGGCATCCCCCAGGACTACAGTCGAGGCCACACGCTCCGACACCCAGAGCTCCAGCAAGTATGCAGGCAAAGGGGTACACAGCAAGTAAAATGCAATCTGCCTGTTTTTCACTCACATTTCACTTTTCATACATGTTCATATTGATTATACTTCCTGCTGTCCTATTCTAGCAAAACAGTTGAGTTTGCTTTTTCCCATTCGTATGTTTCTGAACAGAGACTCTTTAAGAGAGGCCTTCCTGAGCCTAGAGACACACACGGCACAGGTCACGGGGAATAAAAAAAAAACTAAAGAAAACAGTTAACATCAAGAGCTGAGAACATGGAATTTTAGAAGTGCAAGAATAGATGCCCCACTTGAGTATTTCACTACAGAGTTTTTTCACTGAAGTGCCTTCTCAAATCCAGGCTGACAAGAAGCAGAGTGCTCTGCACTCAAACTGGGCAGCTGCATGGCAGAAGGCAGCATGGAGGTGCAGAGCCTTGTTGGGGCACTGCTGGAAAACCCCCATGGACATTTCTTTTGGGGCAGCTTACCTGCCTACCAGCAGCAGCCGAGTCCTTGGAGGAAAAACACATGGCACACCTGATCAAAAGAGAACTTAGATTCTCTGATATTTCAAAATGTTATCAGGAGTTTATATCACTGAACCCGGTACTCCTGCTAGCACATTAAATAAAGTATAAAATAAGAAATGCCTGGTGGGGGTTATCAACATTCCCTGTCATACCACAGGAACGAGACATGAGTAGGCAAGACTTAACTTTCTCGTGCTGTGGTTTGGAGCCACATCAGGATATTAAAAAACTCCAGTGCAGCATTGTCAAGCAGATTTACTTAGTGCTGGTTCTATTCCTCAATACACCTGAATCAAAAAGAGGAGAGGAAAAAGAAGCACTTCAACACTTACTAAATCACCAATTTGTGCACCCAGTTAAAGGTGTATGCTGGTAGAGACTGCAAATCAATGGACTGATATAAATTACTATTATTGTTTAAAACATTGTCAACAAGAAATACAAGGAAAACTTGAGCAGCTAGAAAGCAAAGATTTATAAAAATAATTACTGAAGTAAAAGTCATAGAAATAACACACATTCATCCTGCACCAGCAAGGCTTGTGGACAACTAGAGTATTTGGACAATGACTAAATTGATCATTCGAGAAGCCACAGCACCACTGTTTAGAGAAGAACAATCATCAGGAAAGCAGCAAGAGCAATCCAGACACTAATTATTCTGTAAAAGTAATTTTTATCCACAGAGAAATACTGTAATAAATGAATGGGAGACAAGAAATGGAAATCACTGTACTATGGAGAGAACTGGAATTATGGAAAATAAGCAGCATGGGGAATCGCACTAAGTCTCGTCAATCAAAAGCAACCAGCTTTATTGTGTGGTTTTCAAAAGATCAGATGAAGAGTAAGGCAACAGATGTACTATCTGAATAATAGTAAAATATTTGATAAAAATCTCTCTCAAGACTGTTACTCTCCAAAATCAACTCAAATTGGCTTGGATAGGAACACTACAATGTGACCTGAAACCCAATGACTAGTCATAATAAAAAAGTTAAAAGCCTAAAGCACAAAATCAAAATAAATAAATAGATTAAAAGATGAGCTTTTCAAGGGCTGGGAAACCCTCTAACTGCCATGCTGCAAAGTGCTGTATCAATCTAGACTGATGTTCTCAGAAGTTACAGTGATAAACAGCAATGGATTGCAAGTCTTGATTAGTGGGATACTGCAAATACTGGAATTAGTTCTGATGCTACTCAGAAACAGAAGCAGGACTGAATGTGTTCATGAGATCCACAGATGGCATTCACAGGTGGTAACAAACTTTGCAGACAAATTGCAATTGCCAGTTGGTTCAAAACAGTAATAAGATGACCTAAAGTGATTAAAACCTGATTTTTTTTTAAACAGCAAAATAAAGATTTGGTGAGTAGGGGAAAGGAACAAATGGCAGGAAGAGATCAAACTGATAAGACATCAAAAAAGAAAACACTAAACATATTCCATTTTAAAGAAAAAAATAAAAGAAAAAATACCAGGGGATGATATGGCAGATCAGTTCAGAAGATAAAACCAAAGACCCTTCTAGAGTATACCATCTGAATACACAGCTCCAGAGCGTGCTGTGGGGAAGAGGACCTGTACGCACCACATCAATAAAACTGATCTAGAAAATGTCCTTCATTCCTGCAAAATCTACATAAGAAGAGCAATTCAGGTGATTTAGAGTTGGTCCCTACAGCAGCCACATACGCTCCACTAGCTTTCCAAAGAGTTGTCTCCAATTTCAGCTTGCATAGAATGGGCTTATTACAGACCTTGCCTTCTTATAGCCAAGCCTAGGGCTAATTAATGCACCAGTCTCAGCCACCATGATATAGTTAGATAAACATACCATGCTGTACACAACTTAATACTCACAATTATTCAAAATACAAATGCCACAAAATTCCACCAATTCCCATCATGAAAAAGACATGAAGAAAGCAATTTCTTAGCTTCTGATTTTCATGGTCACATGCAGTCCCATAGGGGCAAAAAACAAACGAAAAAAGGTAAAAGCCTAAATACCCCCAAAAGCTCTTTTTTCACGAAAGAGTTTTGGGAAAAAAGCAAACAAGCAAAAAATCAACCACATGCTTCTGCACTTCCTTCCAAAGGCAGTAAAACTTCTCGGCTTTGCTGAAGTCAGTCAAGTTTAATCACCAAAAGCAAAGGTTGATTTTGGTTGTAACCTACTTAGAAAATGATGACAACGTTTAAAAAGCTTCCTCATTAGGTCACTGAGAAATTATTAACATTTGCAAGGCATTTCACTGTGCTTTATTACAGCTCCAAAGTGCCACACCAAGATTCAACTTTGCTATCAACGGATAACTTCCAATCAAATTCACGGAAAAACACTACTTACAGCGGATGCAGCACTAGATTAATGTTGTTATACTTACCAATCAGCCAGCAGGGCTTCAAAGAAAACACAGGAAATTGCACATAAATATTGCTCTCTCCCATTTAATATGTATTTCTAAAGTTAGAGCATGAAAGCGTTAAATATTTTTGTTTTCCATTAAAAACACTCTTTACGTGGCAAGCAATTAAGTTATTTTGGCATCCACTCCACATAAAGCAGCTGCTGTACAGTATGTTTCGCTTTATAAAATATCTTTAATCAGCACACTGACTAGTTCTGTCATTTATAATTAAGGAGGTAAATGGCAGGTGCAGCATTAATTAGTCAAATTGAAGTCTCTGTGCAAGACATGCAATCATACCAACCTAGCGCTTCCTAGGAATGAAATCATTGCTAACAACTTTGCACCACAAACTGGACTAGGTAGGTAAGACCACGCTGAGAAAGAGGGGCATTTACAACACAGTTACACCTCTGAAGCCTTTACAATCTTATATGACCAGATTAATTTCTTAAATTCTTCCTCCAAAAGTAAGACTATAAAAATACTTCAAGAGCGCAAAAGCCTACCCACAAAGCCATCTTGTGAGAGCCTTTGTTTCAGCCTTACAAACAACAGGAGGGGCAGAGGTACAGATGAGGAGACAGGCAAAGCGGTTCTCTTCGCTGAAAAAGATTTTTCCCAGCCAACAACTAAGAAATGGGCTAGACCAACATTTGGAGAAATGGCCACACTCATAATTTAAAAACAGAGCAACTGTTGTTGCAATCCTTCCCAACAAAAGTAGGACCACCAGTCCTACAGTAACCCTCATAACAATTCTGTGACTGCTGCCTTAAGTGGCTGTGGCATTTTTGCAGAAAATCTGTAGTCTGTGAGTTGAATGAAATTTCTCCTCCCTTTCAAAACTGCAGAGGTTATTTTGGCTTGAAGGACTTCTGGAAGGCAGCCTTACAGCTATATATGGATCTTTAGAGCACACACATTCAACAAGAAGTCCTACAAGATGAGTAACACTTCCAAAGAAGTGGTAGTCACCCTCAACACGGGTACTAGGTAGTGCTGGGTGCTCGGCCCAAGGTGGCGCATTCATCATCTCCATGTTCACCTGTTCTGCAGGCACCACCTCAGCACACAAAACTGTTCATAAAAACAAGTAAAGTTGGTGAGACTAAAATAATTACAGTGTTCATGGTCTTATTTGTAAATAGCCTGCTCATCTCCAAGCAAACACTCTCAGACATGTCATTGGTTTTGGCCAAACTAAGACTGCAATCTGAAAGAAGCCTGGAAGCCCCGCTTCTGCACTGCTTCAGGGCAAAAAGGTTAGCCCTTCTGACTGCCACATTACCGGAGCTATGTTTCAAAAACAACCCAAATACATGTCCTTCAGAAGTGAAAGCACAACAGTACATCAAACAATACATTGAGTAATACAGTAGTAGTAAAGAACCTTCTGCATTAATTTTAAGAGAATCTATGCATTTCTGCCTGAACTCACACAGCAGATTCTCACATCTGTCTGAAACAGAAAGCAATATAAACACCAGGCAAAGCAACCGCACCCTGTGCTGTGAACTGGAATACGAGCTGTAGACCTCTAAAATACCAACCTCACAAATATCGTACAAGGCATGAATTATTTGTGCTTTATCGATGTTAAAATAATGTTTCTTCAGTGGGTAGATAGTGCCTTCCACGTGCACAGAAACAAGCACTTCCAAGGCAAACTACAGTAGATAAACAGCAGCGGATGGAAGGCAAACTTATTTGTGTTTTCCTTTCAGTGCTAATTTTGACTTAAAACTGAGTCTTCTGGGAAGGAACACAATCCCTAGCTGTGTGCAGTACACCCTGCCAACCAACTTATGAAGCAGAACTGCTACAGACTCACAAATTATCCATCCATCCTCCTTCTGACAAGCATTAAAAGTACATGATCATGGCTGACAGAAGTGAAAACAAAGATTCAAACAGAAGGATTCAGGAAGGGTAAGGAGGAGAATTTAGAAAACAAGGATGCTGTAATAAAGACAATTTTTTATACTCTGGAAGAAGACACAACGACAATAAACCACTTTTAACCAGACTTGTAATTCTGTAAATGAACCAATAAGGAGCACTGCACAAACAAATTGAAAAGGCCACCATTTATAAACACCACAATATTTTGTCTGAAAATGTAAAACAGGGTGGTGGAATACCAAGAATATTTTTAAGCCTTTTCAGATTAGGCACAATGAGCATGGGTATGAAACAGCTGTTTTGAACTAGCAGAGCAGAACTTAGGGGGAGGAAGAAACTTTGTCTGGAAATGGGAACAAGCACCACTAGGGAACAGACTTCAGAGAGTATATGTGGGGGGTTAAACAGAACCTCTCCTCCCAGACAGGTGCAGTTCTCAGCTGAAATATTCCAGACAGCAGCATTCACATTTTTATGCTATCAGAAACGATTTCCGTTCCCAGGCAGGTCCAAGACAGTGATATTCATATAAACTCTCTGAGAAGACAGCAGCCGTGCCCTACCATATGGTCTGGCACAGTTCAGCATATGTGATTGGTTGTGATTGTTTTCCTTTTCCCAAAATTAGCATTAAAATATAAGTGATAGCTTCAATTCGAAGCAAAGCAACCTGAGCTCAAAATATTAAATGAGAAGTAATCCAGTGTTAAGCGATAATGTAGACAACAAAAAATTTTACAGTTTGTTAGAGGGTATAAATACAATTAGGACTGAGAAAAGAAATGAACACATAAATAAATCAATTCCTCCACTACTATGGCGCTTAACAATATTTACTACCAATGTGGACAGAGAGAGAGAGAGATGTTTATGGCATACTCACAGAACAGAATTAAAATCACATTCCCTAGTCTGTCAGTTCATATCAAAAAAAGTATCAGAGGCTAAACTACCTTCTGCCATTCAAAAAGCTTCATTAGCTAAGGCAGCTGCAAACTCGTAAAGGAACTTGAAAAAGCCTGCTTTACTATTCCACCTGTTCGGTCTTAACACAAGACTTCTACTTTTCTTAATGGTTCAGCTTCCTTTCATGGATACCATGAGACCCACGGGTTCCAGTTCTAAAGGTATTCTCTACCAAATGGTGGTGGATCATTTGATATAATATAATCAACACCAATTGATCACATTTTGTATCACTGCATGTACATATCACTACAATTCACACCAAATGATTTGGTGGAATCTGATTAAAATGAGATAGCATTCCAGCTCTACAGACAGTTACACTATATGAAGTATTCAGATACATCAGAACACAGTTAAAAGACAGGTCTTACTTTCCCATCCAAACTGCATAGCTTTCAGGGAGCTGCGGAATAAAAAGCATGGATCTTCCGGTATCAACATCTACTGCTCCAAAGCAGCCTGCTTCAGTTACTCCGAAAGTCCAGTGAAAGTAAGATTCCTAGGTTAAGACAAAACACATTCTTAAAAGAAAATCCTCACTTCTAGCAGCTCTAAAAATACACTACGATACATACAAATTCCTACTTCCATGTATCTGAAAGAGCCAAGAATCAGTTTAAGAACAAGCGAACAATAAAACATCCAACAAGAGATGAATTTTAGAAAGGACAGACATATACTCTTGATAGCCTGAAAGGTGCATCTCCTCTAAAAACAGACCAATAACTACCTTAAGAGATGTGCTACAAAGATTAGAATTTATTGGTTTTGTTTCTTCATAACATACAACAACTCAACTAAATTCACAAAACAGAATACTGCAGCAGCCATGCAAAGTATGGGACATGATAATTACAGTTCTGCTACGCCAACTTCCTCAAAGACTAAGAATGCGTTCAGCATGACATTAACAAGTTATTAAGTCCTACCTGTGACAGAAGAGCACATGGGTACTTAAGGAAGAGTCTAATTTGAGAAGACACACATGGTAAATTCTAAGATACATAATGCTTTGTGGAATTTACTACTTATAAAAGCTTGAAATATGCTTTTCTATGAATTAGTTCAGTTTAGGTCCACTGTAACATGTTTCACCTCAGAAAGAAGGCTATATTTTGGGTCACAGACAAGACCGAAAAAAACCAAGAAATATTTCATTGCTGTCTTTAATATCATGTTAAACACTGATAGCCAGTAGAGCCTTGAACAGCTTTAGGCCCTTTAAATCAGATAACCAGCTGGCATTCTAAAGCACTGAAGGAGAAGCTGAAGAGGCAGTGTTATAAAGAAGCCAATTTATTTAACTGAAGCAAGGCAATGTACACATGAGGGATAAAGGGAAAACAATTAAAAATAGTTTAAAAATTCATGCAGTTGAAAAGAGTTTCTTAATTTGATTTGAAGTTTTGCTTCAGCTCTTACCTGGCGAAACACGATGCCAGTATCAGTACAGTATCTCTGGGTTTCTTCTCCACCTTGCAGCAGAACAACTGAGTTCTTCTGGACATCCTTATTCTGTCTCAAGCGATCACAGAGTCGTCTTCTATTCAAGGCAAAGAGCGCTAAAGGCACTTTCAAGGTCTCATTCCCCAGCCAAAAGGAGGATCTAGAAAATATTTTTTTAACTGACAATTAATGGAAGACAAAGACAGTCGTTAGCATGATTCACAGAATGGCAGGGGTTGAAAGGCCCTCTGGAGATTCCCCAGTCCAACCCCCCTGCGTAAGCGGGTGCCCCTAGAGCAGGGTGCGCAGGAACGCGTCCACGCGGGTTTTGAATTTCTCCAGAGAAGGAGACTCCACAGCCTCTCTGGGCAGCCTGTGCCAGGGCTCTGTCACCCTCATGGTAAAGAAGTTCTTCCTCATGTTCAGGTGGAACTGCCTGTGCTCCAGTTTGTGCCCATTGCCCCTTGTCCTGTCTCTGAGCACCACAGAAAAGAGTCTGGCCCCATCATCTTGACACCCGCCCTTTAGATAATTGATCAGCATTGATGAGATCCCCTCTCGGTCTTCTCCAGGCTGAACAGACCCAGGTCTCTCAGCCTTTCCTCATAAGAGAGATATTCCACTCCCGTCATCATCTTCATAGCCCTCCGCTGGACTCTCTCCAGCAGTTCCCTGAACACACAGTGTTTCCTACTTCACTCATGAACAGAAAAGGAAGTTTAGCTCAACTTTACAAACAAGATGCTCATCACTCAAGGGGAAGGGATGCTGCATAGAAGCATCACTCTCAAGCGACAATCAAACATTTCTCATACGAGTACCAGAGGAAAAAGATGGCAACAGGAGAGAGGGCTGGCTACAGCCATGCCCCACAGTATGTCACTTGGCACATTCCCTTAGGTAAAGCAACATGAAAAATACATGCAGCAAGTGACAACAACCTAGGTGGGCTGAGTAAAGGCAAAATAGAAGAGAAGAAAAGGAGTTCTGAGTTACTGAAAACAGAAGCAGAAGGTTACATTAAGTCTGGCAAAGTACATCCTTCTGGGAAATATTCAGTAGCTGAAACAGGGACTGGAGAGAAAAGACAGATAGCAGAGGCAGAACAGCACTCCCCATACTCACACAGTATCTGCAAATTTCTTTTCTATGTACACGTTTATTCTTGCATGCGTACAAGCAGCTTCAGCAAGTGACTGAACTCACACATGCAGCCACAGGAACACGTCCTGGGCACCAGTGGCCTCCTGCTATACATCATCTCCTGCCCCTACGGCGGCACAAACATGCCGAGACAGCCCAGAAAGTTTCTGAAAGATTGTACTCAACAGAGCCACAACTGGGAGAATACAGTTTAAAAGTACAGAGCTCTCTCTTAAAATAAACTGGTTATTAAGTCATTTAAGGTGTTTAAAGTACTACAAGAACATATCGCTGATTCGTTCACATTCTTTATAGGTCCACTACTGCACTTTTTGGAGCTTTACCGGTAAAAGCACAGCAGTTTGTTGCAGGATTTTTTTTTTAAATCCGATGAGGAAAGAATTTAAGAGCATGCTCTTTTTTCTAATGTTTAATACAGCAAAGCTGTGCATTGTAGCTTCAGTATTACAGATGAATACTGTTTTATCAATAACATCCTATAAGTCAAGTCCAGTTTGTCCCTCCACTCTAGCTTTTCTTAGCTTATTGAAGACTGACTGCCTGGACCGTCATTTTCTATCAGATATGCTTCTAGAGCAGATGGCAGAACGGTGCAGTTAAAATGTTGCTATGTTAAGATCACAAGAAATGAACCACCAAGGGACTTAACCTTAGAGAAGAAGAGCTCCACATTTTAATTATTATACAGTTTTCATAAGCAATCTGAAAGGTAAACTTTGATTTATAGCTGCACAAAGGAATCTCCTGAAAGACCTTATCAGTATCAGAAATGCAAATCCTATAATTTCTTACTGCAGACACAGCATAAAAGACCTAATAAATTATTTTATTTTACTTGTTTACAACTACTTGATATAACAGTGTAAGTAATTTTAGAAGGTGAAAGACTGCTCTTGCTAATCCAATTTTCAAACTGTCTGCCTAGGAGTTCAGCTGATGGTGCACAAAACCCAAACATTTTTATTTTTACTACTTCCCTCACACACCTGATAACCCAGCATCATAGCAGGTGATCATTACAAGGGCTGCAGACTACCTATTGCAGCACATCAGCATAGCGTGGAAGCACAGCATAAGCTTTCATTTTGGGGTACCCATGCCTGTAGGAGGAAAGAAGCAAGTTCATACAATCCTAGCAAAAGCTACTGAAAGTTTTAAATCAGATAGTGAACCTTAAACTAAATACAGGCAATGCCTTTCGGGTGCAGAGCTGTGGCTCAGCAACTCAGCAATGCACAAGAGGTTGAAAACGCCGTTATCCAAGCAAGATCACCCCCTGAAGTAACTCTATGCAGGGTCCTGAAAATCATACGCTCGCCTTATTGCAAGTACAAAAGGGAAGAGAGAACATCACCAGATACCCTTATGCCATAGGTAGCTCTCAGATCTTTGTATCTGCTGATAAAAAAAACAAAACCAAAAAACGCAGAGGCTGTAGCACAATCTGTCTTATGTTTTGCTTCAAAGGAAGGAAAAAAAGTCACCTTCATTTTAATTTTACCCTCTTCACAAGTTGGGATTTTTAATTTTTTTTCCTGTGATTTGAGAGCGAGGCGGGGAGCAGAAGGAAGGACTCTGACCTCCCTCCTTCTCCAGGCCCATTCCTACACTCTGGAACTCATAGGAAGCTGCTATAAAGGCACATTTTCATCTCCATGAAGTTTACTATTAATGCTTTTATTGCACTTAAAACCTTTGACAACAAAAATGAGACTCGAGAAATAATGACATCAGGTAGCAATTCTTACTGGTAGCCTCTCTAAGCCACTTTAAGAGTGTCTTTTACTGGGTTAACACTTAAGCTGAAACGCGTTCTGGTGCAAAATGATGGTTCTCCTGCACATTTTCTCTAAGCCCATGGCAAAACGGTGTTCTTCCTTGTATACAACAGATTTCACTTTCCCTGCTTGAATTTGATACCACATTACTCCTCAACAGCAGAATTTGGCCCTCTACAGTTAAGACTTGCACAGTTTTTTCACAGGCATGGCCTTGGTCTCTATTTTAAGTCTGCTGTAACAGTCACAACAGCTGAGCATGCTGGAAAGCGCTGGAGGACACAGGAGGGCTGGGCTGAGTGTTGTTGCAAATACTGCTCTGTTCCTTATGTTCTCTGCTGAGCACTCCTATGTTAATTCATGCCTTGGACAGTACAAGCCTGCCAGGCCACAGACCTACTTTCACAACTGAAATTCTGTGGAGAAAACCAGCTAGATTTCAGAGAGAGGTTTGCTTAGAGCAAACTTAGAGAAGTTTGCTTCCTCCACAGCCTTTGTTCTCTCTTCCCTCCTGCAAGCACTCCGATGCCGAACGGATGGACTAACAACACAGCAAGACACCCACAGGTGCTGCTTTGCCTGCAGAGGTTCAGTCACTCTGCATGCATGAGCCCAGGGCGAGCTTTCCACAACATACGCAGACAGAGACTACCATTGACAGAGGAATTTAGGTCTTACAAAAAAGAGCATGGCTGCAGACCTGGCTTTCTATTGCAAATAATTATTTCAGAAGAGAACTCTCACAGTACTCAAGACCACAGAAAAGTCTTCACACACAGGACTGGCTGTATAACCATCGCTCTGTTGTGACCATTGCTCTGTTACTAAGAAATACATAGCAGGTAAGTAGGTGGGTACATATACATAACTGCCTCGCATGCGTATCAACCCTGCAAATACATATGCAATTACAGCGTAATCAGCGTAAAACTCTGTGTTACTTGACACCTAACAATAGTACCACAAAGTTATTTCTAGAGAGGGAATTACAAGCTTCCAGTTTTGGTCTGTGATCTCTAATCACTCGGTTTGTATCACACAAGACACACAAACATCACAAATTTAATTAGTACAATACATCGGCTGGTCTTTCAAGCTCTGTTTCTCCTGTTAGTGCATCTTCACCCACAAATTCAACTCAAAACTCTCACATAGAGTTATACATTTGATAATAAAGCTTATTTAATGCAAGCACTGCTTTGAGGTGCACGCCTCTGCAGCTGTGCAAGCTTCTGCATACAAGCATTAGTCAGTGCCAGAAATGGCTCCATCCAAGACAAGGACAGGACAAATGAAGCTCAGCTTCCTCATTTTGTTTAGTCTGGTACCAGAATTCAGCCATTGCTCAGCCTGGTAAAGGCCTCCCACAGGGACTGACAGTTTCCCTGCTGGCTGTCGCACACAATTTTTACGATCACTTTGGCCCAAGCCCACACAAGAGCTCTTTTATTTTATTATACTGGAAGTGAAATGTAGCTAGGAACTTTAAACTACATCTGTTTCTTTAAAGGATATTTTTCTTTTGCCTGGAACTATTGATTTTCAATGCTTATTTCAGAAGTTTTATATTTTCAGAAAGCTTACATTTTGTTATTGTATGATCTATCTAACATTTTGTATTTATTCTGTTGCAACCACGAGAACACAGTGGTAACCAAAAATCCTATTTTACTTCTGGTTTTCCCATTTTTCAGTTAACCTCTTGCACTTCTGTTTTTTCAGAAGAAAATTCATGAACTGCCATTTCAGTTCTCAGGTCACGCAGACAGGATCCAGATTTCAATGAAGATGAGAAACCACTGAAACTACTTTTCAAGAAGTTATCACTTGTTTGTTGACTGGGCCTTATTATTTGTTTGTTTTGAGCAAGTCATCAACACCAACCAATTTTTAACCATTTCCACATCAAATAGGTGAAGCACAAGAGGCCTATGCTAACGGCAGCACAAGCAGATAAGCGCTACAAGGGAAACAATAAAAGCAAGCACCGCTGTTTAAGGCGTAAACTGGATGTTTTCTTCACGGCAAACTCAGTGCTCCTTATCAAGAAGTCAACAACTCGCAGTCCTGGCCCCTTTCGACACCCCACCTTTGCACCCCAGCCCAACCTCACCCCGGCCGCCCGGGCAGCAGTGTCCCTGCACAGGGAGCGCCCACGCAGCACTGCGGGGAACCAGGGGCAGGAGAGGACTCGCAGGGGAGCAACCTCCGCCCAGAGAGTCAGAGCCAAGTCCCAGCGTGACCTCTCTTAACAACTACGAAAAGTTTCCCCCCTCATTTTGCTACATTTTTAATGGCACCTTCTCAAAGCACTGGAAAAAATGGCTGAATTTAGCTATGAAACGTGGGAGACATCTTGCGCGAAGTCATCCACAGCCACCTTCAAGCGTGATTTCCCCAGCCTCACACAACTCAAGGGACGACCCACGGCTCGGGGGCAGGCGCTGCCGAGCCGGCCC
>VZSC01047435.1:746126-758709 GCA_013398225.1 Steatornis caripensis
CGCTGCCGAGCCGGCCCGGCGGGCAGGGTGCCCGCGGGACTCTCCTGGGATCCCTCACGGCCCCACGCAGAACCTGCCTTCATTTCGGCAGCCCCTTCTCCAGGTCGGGCGGCTCGACCTCCCCTGCAGGCTGCACGGCGGCAGCCCGCCGCCTGGCCTTCCGGCACCCACGACCCGACTCGGGGCAGCCGCCGCNAGAGAGTCAGAGCCAAGTCCCAGCGTGACCTCTCTTAACAACTACGAAAAGTTTCCCCCCTCATTTTGCTACATTTTTAATGGCACCTTCTCAAAGCACTGGAAAAAATGGCTGAATTTAGCTATGAAACGTGGGAGACATCTTGCGCGAAGTCATCCACAGCCACCTTCAAGCGTGATNGCACCCACGACCCGACTCGGGGCAGCCGCCGCGCTGCGGCACCGCCGACCCACCCGAGCCCCTCAGCGAGACCCTGGCAGAGTCGCAGAGCCCGGCCGCCGCGAGGCACCCCGCGGGGGGAGATGACGGGGCGGGGGCGGGGAGCCGGGAGGACGCGCAACCTCACCACGGGCCGAGGCGCAGGGCTCGTGAGGCGCGGGGCGCGGCGGCACTACCGCGGCCGAGGAGCGATGCTTACCCCGCCGCCGCAGCCATGTTGCTTCGCCGGACTTCGCCTGTCACGTGACGGCCGCGCCGCTGCGGCGCCGCCTCAGCGCGGGGAGCCGATGGCGGGCGGCGCAGGGGAGCGTCTTGCCGGCCGCCCCTGTGAGGGGAGCGGGAGTCTGCAGGCTCCTCTCGGATCTTGCAGGCAGTGCCAGGCCACTGCCGTCCCCACAGGCTGCGCCACCCCTCGGGCTCGCAGACCTCGATCCGGCAGGGGAAAGGCCCCGGCGAGGGCCGGGACGTGGGCTCCGTGTCACCTGAGGGGCGGCAGCGCTTGCAGCTGCGTCCGGAACTGCAGAGCTGGTGGTGTGACCGTCACCTCAGGTGTTGGCTTCTTGTACAAGAAACAGTTAGAGTCCTCGAAGCTAAAAGCTCTGTAATGGAAATATAACCGTTTACATGGACTGCTGGTTTCTACAATGGAGCTCCCCTAATAAATGCTTGCTCAAAAAATCCATTTAATGCGCCATGCTGCTGTAATCCCTTTAAGTGATGCTTTCCACTTGCATTTTGAAATGGAGAAGGTGTTTAACAACAGTCTTCGGGCACAGTCTGCTGTACCCAACACCAGTCCTGGGACTCACGCACGCTGCTGAACCTTGCTGCTATTCACACAGATTTCTTCAGAACTCGAGTTGACTTGTTTTTGCCTCAAAATTACAAGCTACCTGAAGAAACCAACAATTCACAGGCCAGGGTTCACATGGCCGGTAACTGCTGTACAGCAGCAGAAGAAAATACCCAGAAGCATGAAATACCAGATAAAGAACGACAGAGAGGAGCTCTGCTCTGTGACCTGAATAGTGTTTTGCTGTTCCGTACCTCAAAAGAACAGTGGTAAGCATTCCCTTGACCTGGCAGCTCACCACCGGTACCACTGCCCTCCCTGCCTGGAAGGAAGGCACCAGTCGTTGCTCTGCTGCTGCTGTGGAGTTATGCCACACCTCTGTTGTTCTGGCGCTGATCTCAAAAGAAAGTATTGTGATGCCGCAACATATTTGGCTAATGCATCTGGAGGGTCTGCTTCCACCACAAGTGCTTGGGAAAGAGAGAGGAATGCAGGGCAGTGAGAAGAGGGGGCAGGAGGAGGATCATAAAATACATGGAGCTTGAAGTTAATGTTTTTTATAACAAATCAGTGCACTGTTATTAAGAAATGTGCATGATTAAATCCTTTTTTGATTAGCCAAATTGTCCACTAGAAGGTGGGAGAAAACTGCAGCTGGCTCTGAAGTGGTGTGTGAAAGCTGTAGGGCAATCACAGGGAAAAATTGATTTCAGAAAGTCTGGAGAGGAGTGTGTAAATTAAGAAAATGAGAAAAGTCAACTAGTCATCCTGTAGCTCTTTGTTTTTATGCCCAAGGGTCACAGACCTTTACTACAAAATATATAATGAAAGAATCGGAAGCTTCTTTCACAGACTGCCCATTTGACAAGGCACCATACTTATTTTTAGTTCCAGATTAATGGATAAAGTCCTATTTTAGACATCACTGGTAACCTGTTGAATTTCAAGGAACTTCCTTCAGTTTATGCAGACTGAAAAAGTTTTTTAATATAAACTGGAGCAAAATATTTTACCACTTTCAGTCCTCTAGTGGTGCTCCCTTCTGCTTAGGCTCCAGGGGAATTAGCGCAAGGAGGCAGGGAAGCTCACTTTGCCTTTCCTTCTTCTGTCAGAAGTAGAGAGAAGAGACTAAAGTCTTCAAGGCACTCTTCCAAATATTGTCATTAGTGGCTTCAGGCATTCATCCTTCCCAGCTCCTCTTTGCCTAGCCATACACTTGCCCTCCTTAGACAAAAAGTCTCCTGCATTGTAGTATCTGCTCTCTAAAATGAGTTTTTTGGGTCTCTTTGTCCTGTTTGTTTTAATTTCCTCATCTCTTCCCCTTGGTCATTTTACCCGCCTTCCAGAAACAGTCACTGAGATTTAGAAGAGTTACTTGCGTTGTATTAAATCTCAGCAGAAATTAAGACTCCATTCCTTAGGAAAAAACCCCAACATAAACATGTTTTATTTTATGTTGTTCGTTACCTAAAATATCCTGTTCTCCTGTCTCAGGATTTGAAAGAATGAAACTTCTGCACTATGCGCAAATTAAACTCATTTGCAAGGTGGCTATACTGGCAGCCAGTTGAAATGCAAGCCACAGGAATGATACTGGGAGCAGGACTGGCTTTATTGCACACACAGATAATTCTGATTCTCTCTGCACTACATTTGACTCTGCAACTGAGATAACGCAGGGGTAGACCTTAGTATCTGAGAGACTAGTTTAGAGCATTTCCCTCTAAATCAAGGTTCGACTGACTGTTACCGTCACTTGTCTTCCAGTAGGACTTCCCTCCGTGGTCAAGAACATCCTCTCTCGTGTTGAGGGCCTGTTTTTGCACTTTAGGCATCTTCAAAATCTCCACTGCAGCAGTCTGGACGTACAACAGATGCAACACTGCAACACGTGATGAGATTCTGCACTGTGAGATTCTTGGTCAAAAATCTGGCTCAAGTTTGCCGTGTGAGCACACCAGAAGCATGGTAAGGGCTCTCAATATTTAACCATTATTCAAACACTGAGTAGAACAATGTGCTGCTTGCATAGGGAAAATTCAAATCTGCAGAATGAGACAAAGAAAAACAAAAAAGCACTTGAACACAAGCATCCCCTGGCCTGTTGTGTCCTTGCATTGGGGAGCAGGGAGTAACTGCAGTCATGCAGTCTTGCTCTGAATCCAACCAGTGTCTTTCTGAATTACATCCAGCTGTAGACAGTCCCCAAGGTCCCTAGGAAAAATTCCTTTCCCTCACCTCTGAGACTCAGCTGTGTATCTCCACCTAGCTCCTACACAGTTTGTGCTCCTGCTCCTCGCAGGACTGCCTGTCTCTCCTCAGGCTATATACTAGTTAGCTAGAAGTAACTAAATTGCATAAGAAGCTCTCTTTATTCTTATTATAAAGATTTAAAACAACTCAAATTTTCTCACACATTCATTCATTCACCTGGCAGAAAAGACTTTGGAAATATTAACAGAAAAGTTACTGTAACAATTGGTCACTTCACGCCTAGACAAGAAAACAGCATTGATAAATCGGTACCAGTACTTTTCTATCACTGTTCATCCCTCTATATTTTAAGTGTTTATACTGCTGTCCAGGCAGGATCTTTGAGTTCAGCACCATCAGCGAGTGCATTTACAGCTTCTGTTATCCTGGCTGAAAAGAAATAATGTTAGGTTAATAAACTTTCCTTTTATGATATGAAAATTACATAACTGTTGTGAATATAGGTCAAGATATTTTTCCCTGGATTTACAGTACAATAGATGAAAATTGAAAGTCAGCAGGGGCAGAAGCAGTCCAAATAGGAACTGGGGGAAAAGGAAGGATGCTGCCGCTGTGATGACAGCGTGTGCTAGGGGAGCATCAACCCTCCCTTCTGCCCTCCAGCCCAGGCTGGGTGTCAAAACAAGAGCTAAATACTCTCTGACTGCTGCACAGTGCTTGAGCTTCTCTCCTGCGTTGGGAAAATGCAGTTGGTGACAGACCCGATCATCTGGGGATGCTGTGAGGGATCATAGAGCCACACTGAGAACATGGTACCATGGTGAGAAATATTGAGCTGCCAGTGTCATAACGTGAAGTGGGGAACAGGGTCTAATGCTGAATGACTAAGGTCACCATAGGCCCTCCTTAGCAAATCCTTACCTGGATGTATGATTTCACTACAAGTTTCATCTGATTTCCTAAATATCTAGAAAGCTTCTATATTATACGTGCCATTACAAAACCAGAAATAACATGAAATGCTGATATATCAGCACAGATTTTTTCTAAGTGCAGCTTGATCTGTTTTTCTGCTGATTATTCCCCCAAATTTTTGGAAGCCAGAACATTGCTGGCTGAGATGCTCTGTGACCTTCTTCACTTGGATGGCTGGGCAAAGAACAACAGAGTTTGTAGGTATATGAGTGAAAGTATTTTATACGTTGTAGAATCAGCTGTTAGTCCAAAGAGTGATTATATGCTTTCCTATGTGAAAACATGTTAATACTGTATTTTTTCATTGAATTACTATACATAGATCCCTAGCATTTCATCACTAAAAGATACATCTGCTGCCTTTGTTTGATACAATGGCCACAAGTCTTTAATTTGAAATTAAGATTACAAGGTCCCTTCAAAGTAACAAACTGAACAAAAGCATCTGCCTTTGGCATTTCCATCATGAAACAATTTTGAGTAAATTTTCCCTCAAGCATTAAATGTATACTGCTGTATTGATCTTTTGGATCTTGAAATAAAAGTATGATTTTCCCAAAGCCTGCTTCAACTAAATTATTATAAAAGACAAGAAAGGTAAAGCATTACATTGCCTCATTACTCTCCCCAACGACTTTCACTTCAGAGCAAGAAAATCTAGTCTAGTCAAAATGAGCCCATCAAGGATCGGACAGTCTAACATAGCTTCTCCGCTACTGACTGGTCTTTACAAAATTTTATGATTTTATTTTTTGGGGTGTTCTTTTGCAATTCCTTAGTGTAGACTCTGTCATTGTTTCATTCAAATCAATCTGCCCATCTGTATTTACAAGGTGCTGCCACAGTAACTATTATCTCATAAAAATGTATTAAAACAGCACTATCAACACCGCTTGGAAGACTTCTTTTTGGTGGGGTTTTGGTTTATTAGATTTTTTAAGAATTAGTGACCAATGTGATTATCTCTGTAATGTTTCTCTAATATCTCTGGCAGCTTGAAAGAATCAATTTTTGCATATTGCAACATATTGTTTTGCTTCAATAAAAGGAGACTTCCCAATGATTTTCAGTCTGTTTGCTCATATGTTGGGTTTTTTTGCTAACCCACAGCCATGAAGGCACAGTTTACACCTGGCTGTGTGTCCTTTGTATAATGCCCAGCACCATAACTCCTTTTTTGTTTTTGTAAGAGTTATGTGCCCTTTTACTACATAAAAAATGTGCTGTGTGATCTGAGTGTACTTCAGTCATGGCTATTTGCCAGGTATAAGAGATAAGCCACTATGACGTATTGTCTTTTTTATAACTGTTACTAGTTAGTATGATAGATGGACATTTTTGTTTATTCCAAGTAAGTTTTACAGAAAGTGCCGTAGTGAAATTTTACAACACTGGGTTTAGGACATGAATGTAACAAGCATCACTGCAGCCGTTACCCCAACTGCATTACCAGTGTTACTGTGGTCACATCTGAGAACAAAATTCCTTTGCATTACTCATGATTTATTTCCTCAGCGTTTCTCATTTTCAAACACACAGTCTTCTACAAAGAGGAGTGGCACACCAGCTATATTTTGAAGGGCAAAACCAAAGATGCTTTGCACCATCTTCTAGAGCAGAAGCATGGGAAGAAGCTGATAAAGTTCCTGTACTGTATGACAGAAAATTTCATCTAGCCTGCACGTATGAACATATAACCAATTGTACAATGGGAAAGCATCACTTCTTGTGCAAGTTCCCTGTGGTACAACAAATTTACCTGAACCCTTGCAATATATAGTATAGTTATAATACAGAACATGTTTACAAATCTTAATATTGCTATCATTACTGTCCGCATAATATACTCTCCACCCAGTGCATAACAAGTCCCCAAACAAGCTTATAATATGCTTATGTATTTTCTCAAAAGATTCATGCCTTCAGGTTTTTGCATATTATGATTCATATCTTCACACCAATTTAAAGTCATATTTCCCACATTTTTCATAAGAAAATCCTCTTTAATTATTTACTTTTTATATGGAAAGCCTTTTCCACTCTAAGATCTTGCATTAAAATTTTAAGCCACTGGTTTATGAAGATCTGCATTTTATTGATGATGAAGAAATTGCTTTCTTTTACACAGGCATATTCAGAGTTATCTGAAATGAGTTCTTCCACACTTTGCATGGGCAACATTTCCTTTCTATGCTTGAAACGGTCCTACCTTCCTTGCCAGGGAAGAAAGACCTGCTTCCTTTAATGCTGCCCTCTAATGATAGAAACCACCACTTCTTCAGCTTTTCCTTTTTTACGCTATTCTGTTGTGTGGCAACAGTCTAAGAGGGACGAGTGACAGTGAGGTTGCCATGGAGCCATGTCTGCCACCACCATGAACTCGGTGGTGCGGCTGTTCCTGGCCAAAAGTCATCAGTGTTCCTGCTCCAAGGTGGCTCTTGGGGTTAGCCCTCAACACCAACTGCAGAAGATGAGATACACAACTACATATTCATACAAACCACTCATCTAATCTCCTTTGCATCCGACTGCAAATGTAACCCAGCTGGCTCCTGGCTTCAATTTAAAACCAAAGTGATAAGCGACTGGCCATCAAATTATCTAATCACAGCTTATGTCCTGTGACTGCAGCACCATTTCAGTGTGGTCAGACCACTTAGACTACCCAGTGACCAAAGCCCATTCTCATGAGCAAGCTCTAACCTGGGATCTTAGGAAGGAATAGAGGGGATTGTGCAATAACATGCTAGAGGACAGAGAAGATAAAAACCAAGAGCTTGTGAATCAGGGAATTCAGTTATCTCCTGAACTGTAAAAAATGGCTATTTTACACAACCGCTCTCTCCCCAAAAGATGAAATACAGCCTTTCTCCCAGGCTGTGGAAACTGTGCCAAAAGTACAAAGTGCACTGAGGATGTTACACGCCTCTTTGCCTTTTAATGAATCAACTGACAACATTTATTTTAAAAATGGGTCATATTTACAGGCATTTTTCAAAGAATACCAGCTTGATAAGAGTGAGACTCAGTTTATTGCAGAGATGCTCAGCCCTCATTTCCAGAGCGCGCTGCGCACAGCTGCCTCATGCTGGCAGACTCCCTGCAGAAGTGATGCTGGGCACAGGTATCTACAAAGTGACTTGGATGCATGCACGAAAATTAGGCTCAATGAGATTCAACTTGGGCAACAAAACGAAGATCCACAATCACCATCCTCTGCTGCTTAGCCTCCAAATCAAAATATTATCTGTTTTTAGCTTCACAGTCACTAATGTAGATGTGATTTCTAAGAAATGGTTATTTGCCATCTCAAAAACTGTTTCGCTAAACTACCCTTTAGTTCTGTACAAGTGTAAACTATTGTGAGGACAGCTTCACTTGGTTTCCATCAGCATTAGCAGTGTTCATGTAATTTGTGCTAAGGAGATTCAGAAAGGAAGCTCAAAGAATGTGTGTGGTTTAATTGCGTGCGTGTGTGTGGTATTTCCAAGCATCCTGTGTTTCAGGTGGCATCTGCCTGCATCCTTGAAAATGAAAAGGCTCATACAATTTCACTTATGTGGTGCTACAGCTGTGCCCTTTTTTCCCCCTTAAGCCCTGACAGGCATCTTTGTTTGTTTATACGCAGGGGCTCTGTTTGAACTGTTGCCTGGTGTCCTTGCTTTGTATGCTGGAAGGAGAGGTGATTTTGTTTTGTTTTGTTTTGTTTTCGTTTTCAGAAGATGTGGTAACTTTTTTGCCACTATTACTGTTGACAGCAACAACTCTTCTAGTCCAGGCTGGCATTGTATGATGACCCGAGATAAAGAATTCAGCTTCAGAAAATAATGTGGGTTCTTACTGGGTTTCAGAACTGGGGAGATGCCAAGCAGCAGCAAAGTGCAGGCTTCACCCTGGGATGCTGTCAAGCTGTAGCAGGCAACCTGCTCTCCTCCACCCCAGCTTCCTTCTCTATGAAAATATTTAGGGGTTTATATTGAATATCAAGAGGTATAAAGCAGGTATAAACCAGAACAGTTCCAGTATTAAACAAGACACAGCAGTGCTCATTTAGGACCTGACTTTGTGTGTTGTACTTCCTATTGATTGCATGTTTTAACTGTGCAGCACCCCTGCTGATACCACCCTTCCCTTTTTGCATTTTATGGAGTAGGGGCAGAAAAGCAGTAACATTTGCTGCTTTCTCAGGACTGAAAAGAAGTAATTTTCACTTGTTTCCAAAGATACAAACAACAGAGAAGGAGAAACCCTCTCCAGGCTCAGGCTTCAGCAGCTTGGGGCTGCGCGCGGCTCCCTCGCTGCGTGGGGCTTTCTCAGTTTCACTTTTATGCAGTAACTACGGAAAAGCAAATCTCTGAGCCACACCGCAAAGCGGGCCCGATGACAGGCTGACTAATGGTGATTTGACAACATCCAATAGATTTTACAGAGATTAAGGTCTCGTCAGAAATTTGTCAGCAGTAGTTTAGGAAACACTTACTGAAGATTTGCAGAGTTAACAACTCTGTGGGTGTTTGCTGTTTGGCTATCTACATAAACAGCTGGCGCAGCTGTAATAAAATCAGCAAAGTTGTTACTAATTTAGACTCTTTGGGCATGCCTCTGCTCCAGGCACAGAAATGACTGTGCTGGAGCTTAATGGCGCGCCAGCTATTTTTAAACCACCTAGCTTGGCACTGGAGGAAGCCAGCTACAGTAGCAGAGAGCTCATCATGGATTCATTTACCCATCTTTTTGGCTCAAATATTGGTGCCAACAGGGTTAGCTAAACCCTTTTAAAATCAGAAAAAGGAGATACAAAGGACTTGATTCAGCAACAGTGTGATTCAAAGAGAAAATTCAGAGTTGCTCACAGTAGGAGCTGTGACAGGCTACATAGATGAAGACAAGAAGCTTAAATTTGCTGTAGTGGACAACAGGGAGGCAGGGAGCCACTAAACACGGTGGCTGCTGTGGGGAAGGGTCTCGCCTTCACTGTGAATCCTTTATGTCATTGCAAATGTAAAATGTCACATGGAAAAGAAGGACACTCCTATTAATAAAGAGTCACTGGAGTCATGTGCAGTAGAAGAAGAGGAGGGATTGTGTCTGGACTAGTTTATCTGCAAAAAGCTTTATGTGCTCCAAGAGCTCTGACTTACTGCCTCTGGAAGACTTCTAACTTCAGTGTCAAAGTTCAGGGACCTTTCCCACATCCCCAGTGCTAGCTGGCAGAACTATGTCTTTGTTTGTAACAACTTCTTATCAACTGTGACTTGTTTTATGCATGTCACTCTTGCTCATTAAGGGCTGTTGAGACAACCAGCACAGGCAATTGCCCAAGGCAGTCAAATGCTCACTGTGTGATAACTTCTGGCTAAGAGGAAGGACGTAGTCCCACTTACCTAGTAACCTATTGACCTATCCCTAATCTTAGATTTATTCTTCTCGCTAGCTTGAAAGTCAGTAAGATTAAAAAGTGCACTAAACAAAAATGTAAAATATAAAATGAAAACTTCCGGTAAACTTCAAACGTCCACCACGAGCTGCACTGCTTGCTGAAATCACAGTCTATCAGAACAGGACTTGCTGCGAAAAGCACTTTCTTTTAAAAGACTGCCTTCTTGTTCAGAATATTTAGGGCCACGGCTAAGGCATGGATCCAGGGCTAGGTCCTCAGAAAACTAAAGTGAAGACTAAAGAGCTGTATGGTAAGAAGCCTCCTGAAGCTATGCCAGCTGGTCCCAAAGGGGCCATCAGTAGAAAATGTACCCAACTATTAACTGGAGAGAAGCACAGTCCCTACAGTGCACTGAAGAAAGAGTGAGGAATGTCATTGCTATAGCATGGTGCAAGCCTGCCAGACTCTAATGAGACAGGCTGACTAACAGGGGAAGGGTATGGGAGATGTTCAGCAGGAGCAGGCCTCGACCTTGGAACTGAGCCCAAATTCTGTAGTGGACAGTAATAATGAGAAAGGTAAGATCAAAGGAGACGGCTCTAACAAAGAGGCGAAAGAGACAGGTAAAGACACGCGAGCACTTACCAAGTATTTGGCTTCTCAGTCCTTTGCTTTGGGCTTGACCTCGTGTTCTCCCGACTCTCTCTCCCATCGTCTTTGCAAGCCTGAGCCCGGTGAGCAGGGACATCCTGTAGCTGCGCTGGTGCGGCACACTGTATACAGTATGCCTGCTAGATACATTCACAGCCATTATGCATGGGTAATTTTTATTACCCAGGGGCATTACTTTTACATATCCCTAGCTGCAATTTTACTGAAATCATTTTCTTTTTTATTGTCCTCTTACATTGTTAGAGTGCCCATGATTTCCCCAAGGTTAGATGATGAATGACAACACATCATACAAAGACAAAATACAGGCATTTGCCAACTATAAAATGGATTTTTTTCAGTTGATATGTTTCCTTTTCTTGTGCAACAATAAGCAACCTTGATGGGATGAACAGTACAAACAGAAGTTTAACAAGCTCTCTTCTGAATCCAGGATCACACAAAAAATAGATTCAGTAAAGATATTAGATTTCTATGAACATGATGGACCTTCAGAAAATGGATTAACCATTTTAAAGACAATTTCAAATATAATCAGCTGGGTTCAATTCTGCAATTAGTTGTGCCTGGGCAGCCAGCTGGGTCCTCGAGAGGTTCCAGTGACTTCAGCAAAATCAGCAGGAACGTTGAGAGACATAACCTTTAATCCCTACACTATCAAATGCAGGCTCAACTCCTCAGCAGCTTAGGGGTTTCCCTTCCCCACTTCCTTTTCCCCTACCTCTCCCTCAGACCAGGCAGCACAGACACCCTGCCGGTCACCCATGAGCAGGCAGCGTGCCTCCTTCCCTCCCACTCTCCCCTCTCCTTGCGAGCATTTGATAGCAGCAATAGCTCCCAGCCAACCCCATGCAGGAAGCAGCTTTTGTACAGGCAGTGTTTTCTGTTCAAACAGGCATTCCCAGCTGCTCCCAGGGAACAGAACATGAATATCACCACTTTTCTGGCTGAAGCTACGTGATCGTAGCCAAGCTTCAATCTGACCAACAGGTCTTTACTTAAAAAGCCAGGGAAGAAGCAATGTGTTGGTGTCCGTCCACAGGCAGGTACCTGATGGGAGAGTCCTGCCTTACCTGTGGATGAAAGCAGCTCGGGGACGTTACATGGACAGACAGTATTGATCCAGATGCATGAATAGATGTTTCCTCTCAAACACATGCAGACTATACAGGCAGTAGCTATTTGTCCTTAAAAAAAGAAAACTAAATTCAGATTAGAAAAACACAGAAAAAGAGAGATGATTGACACTATTTTAATATGTTAAATACTTCAAAAAAATCCAATTATCAAAATCTCCAAGTGAACTTTGTTAGGCTTACTGGCCTGAAGATGAACATTTTGATGGCAGAATGGTAAGATACAGGAATACCAAGTGCCCCAAACACTACAGAAATACTTCAAATCAAATACTATCCATCTGCCTATCCATACAACACCAGGGGAGAACAGGTAGCCAATTTTATCTTGCTTTCTTCAGTCCTGGCTTGTTGCCCAAACAGGCATGCCAAGGGTGATAAGCTGCCACCTCAGTTACTTCTGTCCCCCTTTTTCAAGACCTGATCCAAAACTCAGCGAAGTTCACTGAAAGAGTCCAACTGATCCAAGGCTTTGGTTGACCCTTGTACCCTAATTTATTCTATTACTAGGATGGAAAAAAGGAGATTCTATTGTTAAAAAAAAAAATTACCAGAAGAGAAAAAACCAGCAGAATAGAATTTCAAAGCATCAAATGTAAGTAACAGAGTTTTAAAGATAAGGACTAAGCAGAAAGCATAAATAGGATGTAATCCAAAAAGCTTAGAAACAAGTTAAGTTCCTGAACTTTTGAACTCCATCTTTCCACTGTACTACCATATACAGAAGTGACACAACCGATGGACTTGAAAGCTACATTTCAAATTTTGCAGATGAGGTTAAATTAAGAGAAAACATCCGAACCATTTCTAATACAATGGAGGTGTTAGATTGATTATACTCTTGGATTAATAGATGGTAATTGCAGGTACACAAAGACTTGTAAGTCTTCAAGCAAAGAGCCTGCAGAAGAAACAGGTATTTTGAAAAGCACTGGAGCAATCTACCTCATAAAATAGATAAAACTTACAGTGTAATATTGCTAAGGTTTTCAGCCAAC
>VZSC01047435.1:758866-777076 GCA_013398225.1 Steatornis caripensis
TTTTCAGCCAACGTACATACGAAATGAAAAATAGAGAATCAGATTGCTTAAGGAATAATGGCAAGATAAAAGGACTGACAGTTTTATTGTGTGAGGCACTGGTTAGATGTCACAGAGATTTCAATCACTAAAATGAAAAAATATTTTCACTTTACTAGTAGCGAGCAGAGAAAGAGTAATGTAATTAAGGGTGTGCTCAGACATGCAGTGTCAAATCTCTGCTATCACTTGGAAGAGTCAAAACTAAATCGAGCTGTTCCACACAGGGAGTCAAGACTAAGGCCTACAACTTCCCACGTACAGCCAGTGCAAAGAGCAGGAGCAACCAGCCAGCACAACTAACTCACCCAGCAGTGGTAACTCAGGTGTTTGCATCAGTCTTGCAAATACAGGATTCACGACTATGCGTCTTGCCGTATTCTGTATCGCAGTATTGCGGCTCTTCATGAAGACCACCTGTGGTATCAGGTTAGCACAAAACATATAGCGAAGTATACGGGAAGTATACGGGTAACCGTGTAACTCTTTTGCTAAGTTTTTAGACAAGCTGCAAATTGGAATCCCTAGTGTTTCAGCATTAGGTAGCAAGTGAAAAGGATCTAAACGTAGTAGTTACAAAATATCATGATCTAATGTTTCTGTGCTTGAAGTAGGCTTTTATATCCAAACTTCTGCCAATCATATATAAATTGCTGACAAAACTATTAAAATCAAAGCTAAGGGTTTATGAACACAGAGTTTTTCTTGAGTGATCATAATATTGATAAACAGATGGGCTGGGTGATACGAACGCGCAAGCCTCCCCATACAGGTGCAAGATTTCTGTTCTCGCCTACACATACATACTCATGGTTGACTCTCTCACCCACGTTCCTTTGATTACATCTATTTATTTGGGATTTTCTAAAGCCTTCATAAAAGCAGTGTATATGCTGTGCAGAAGTGAGATGCTCAAAGTATTTGCAAAAGCTACTACCTTGTGTAGTCCTGGAACAATCAATACTGGTCATAGCATGATCCAGCGTTACTGTGCCAGACCTAAGCTTAAAGAAAGGAAATGTCAGATCAGTTCTCAGAGCCAACAAGAAATAGATGCCACTCACCAGATTTTTTTAATCTACAAAATAGTGTCCTTTTGTTCACATACAGCACTGATTAAGTAGTATTAAATCTTGACCTGTTTGCCACAAAAATGTGATTTTCAAAACCCTCCCTACTCCTGGCATTTGGATAAAAGGGAAGTTTCCCACTATCCAACAGCTTCCACTTAAACTGGAAATCCTCCTGACAAACTGGCGGCACAGTGGTGCAGCAGCACAAACCAAGGGTTTGAGTAGAATTAAGAGCAACTTCTCTCCCATGTGCAAGCTTTGGGAGTCTGAATTCAAGCATGGCATTTATATTTGCTCACATGTGGAACCTGCTGAGAGAAAGCTAACTGGAAAGTACCAGCTGAAAAGAAGATCCTTATCTTACACGCCTCAGACAAACCTCTCAAATGTGGAAGATGCAAGTTCAGACCCTTTTTGGGGTGAAGAAATCGCTTGCCTCCTAGCCAACATCGCTTCATAAGACGAAAATTCAAGTGGACGGTGTTTTCCTAGGGACAAACTGTAGTAGCAGGGGAGACCCACACAAACCTCACCTCCTGCTCTGTGTCTTGCTCATCCCTGCAGTAAGAAACTGGGACTCACATTGAGACAGTCTGCCTGAAAACCCTGCCTATCTGCCCATCTCTCTCTTGAAATCACTCCAATCCGCTAAAAATATTTTAGCGGTATCTCACTTGGAAGTGATTTCTTGTGTAGTTTTCTAAGCCCCAAGGTGACAAACCTGTGTTAAGGACTCATGGCGTAAACATTAATCAGGAAAACCTCCCCCGATGTAACCATCTCAAGAGCACCAGGTCATACTCTAACATCATGGATTTCTTCACACTAGTTAATGGAGGGGTGTGCACAAGTGTACACACGGCCTTGCTTTATTTATTTCCAAGATCCAGTAGTTATAACTCTGTGGGGCACTCACCAGAGTAGAGAACTCTAGATCATCGCTGCAAGGGTCAGAGACTTGTCAGCCCCTGAGTACACACAGCCGGCACTGCAGCAGCCTCCTGGGGAACTACTAATCTGCCCAGTGCTGAGCCCACCTGTCGTGACCATTGTCATTACTTACAGCTCACAACTATGAAAAGAGCAATCAAAAGACCTCCTGCTTCAAATGAACGATCTCAATTCACTCCAGGGCCTGAAAACACTTTGGAGATACAGTTGAAAAAACAGAGCTTGTTTTTACAAAAACTGCAAATGTTTAGTCCTAGCAAATTTGCCACAAAGTCTTATAATAAAAACCAAAAAGCCCTTCAAATCTTAGATGATTGAAACCGATGCTTATTTTCAGTGTTGTTTTCCTGCTGAGTTTCTGTTTAAATTTAGGCTTAATACAGTTTTCCCTCATAAAACAAACTCACGGTCTGGAAAATAGGAAACCTCCTCAACCTGCTTTATTGCTTAAACCAGACCTTCTGGAGACAGTTCTTACTTTGCAATAAAAATCATGTTAACAGTGACAAATAAGACAGAGATCAATGTTTTATTAAGGTCAGACTCCTGTTACAAGCCGCACAGATTATTTTGAATCATGCCTTTCTGTTTAAATTACAATTTTCATTTGAATAGTATTTTTTGATAGAAAAAGGGATTTGTTCTCAGTGTCTGGAATCCCTGTTGGAGTAGCAAAAACATATAGCAGGAGCTGTCGAGAAAGTACGTATTCTTATATTAAAGCTATTATTCTGACCAGAGCTCGCATATGTGGCACAGTACGTGTAGTTGTAGCTATCTTTATTTCCATTTAGGTATGTTCTGTAGCAAAGCAGCTTTGTCCTTCTACCCACCACAGTAGCATTACAGAACTTTTAAGATAGGAGCAGACAAAAAGGATTTAATTATTCTTACCTAGGCTGCATTTTCACACATTTCTCTCCTAAGAAAACAAAAATTCTGCACATAATTGCTTGCAAACTAATGCTTTAGATAAATTTCTGAGTAGAAGTTAATTTGCTTGCACATTTACATTTACAATAAATTTATAGCCAAACCTAAGTTTGGATGTCTCTGAACAAAGCAGCGTATTTGAGATATCTGTATCTGAAATGATACCAAATATTGGGTTATGTGCACTTGCACCGTATTGGAGGGCAAGTTGTTACAGGAGTCCGCTCAGCAGGAAGCCATTCAAGATGACATTGTACTGAAAAACTGCGTAGATTTCAGAGAGTAAAACCAATAGACATTTACATTTTGACTTACTTGTGAAATGCATCTAGATCACATCTGAAATATTAAGCGTAGCTAACTGCTCATACAATTGCCAATATCAAGCCTCTGGTCTGGTGCCACAACTGCGCGACCTGCCTGAATGGGACAGCTGAAGGAGACCTGCCCACGGATTGGCTCAGTTGATTTTGGGACATGGACAAAAAACTCGGCTCTGCAAAAAATCCATATCCTTGGGGACAGAATGCTTTACATTATGTGTTGCACTGCTGCACAGGTACCAAAACAGTGGAAAAGGCACAAACAAGCATGACAAAAGGACCTGTGGGTTTCGGCGGTGACTGCTTTGAGGTGAAACTGGGGCAGTTGCATGAGGGTATGGAGGGCCATGAATCCTTCCTTGACTGCAGCAGGACAGCGTTGGAGCTGATGACCAACCTGGAGCATCTCCTGGGCTGAACTCCTTCCACCAGTGACACAAGACAACTTCTGTTCAAAACACGCACAAAATGCTGGGGAGCAAGGCTGTAGGAGGACGTTTTATTTGTGTGCGGATGATAAAGCCACACCGTCCTGCTCAATAGCTTAGCGCATGCACAAAACTTGATTTGAACTTGGAAGGGCTGAAATATCACTTCAGATTTTAGAACTGTAATTTTAAAAGCCTGGCTGAGAATTCTATCAGAATATGGAAATTACATGCATAAACTTAGTTTGTCTGCAAAAGTGACACATGCTCCAAAAGCCTCCTATTGACATGTTTTCTGTGCTGAATTCTCTCTTGAACTTGGAAAAATTAGAGTTTCTGACTTCCATTTTGCTATACGTACTACATTTGTCCAGATTATCATAAAACAAAATTAACATTTTCATAAACCAGAAAGATTGTATTAAGGTCAAGCAATGGGTATTCATAATCTTATTACTCTTTAGTCCCTGGCAAATAACTATGGTATAACAATGACCAAAAATAATCACGTAATGCGACATTATCACACTCCTACTAGTTACAGTGTGGAAAGTGAATAATAACATGGTTAAAATTTTCTCTGTGGAAGCTCTGAAGAGAAGCCAGAAGAAGGACAGAGGAGGACGATGAAACACATCACATCCCGCTGTCTCCCTGCATGAAGATTAGTGGCCCACCGTGCCCCAGTGGAATTGCTTCACAGTTTCGCACCGCACTAGCAGGAAGAGAGCAAAGAAAATTAGGAAAGAAAGTGCCATTTGGATTTGTATAGTAGCAAATAATATACCTCAAAAAGTTCATAAATTCAGGCTATAATTCCACCTTAGGTTATGATCATGTGAAAAAATAGTTCCTTCTGGTCTCTCATGGATTTAAGATACCTCCAGCCAGACTCTCAGAGGAATAAGATGCTCACTGTGGGCAGTGAGGGGGTGTTTCCAGCTTTGCTAGTTATATTCTTCACGAGCTGCTTCTCCTTTCTTCCACAGCACCCCCCACCCCCATTTTCTCTCCCTTTTTGCACGTATGCATACAAGATGACAAACTTTCTTCATCCTCCCTCCACAATACTGCATCATTTTGCTACTTACGTGGAAAGATGGAGCCAAGAGGCCAAAAGTTTAGCTTCACACCACAGCAGAGATAGGGGAAAATGATAAATTTATGGCAAATCACGAAGCGTTATCCTGCAAACTGAAGAAGGTGCAAAGCAGAGCCATCTGGCAGTCTCTCCTTCCTCCCTCTGAATCGCTGTCACATTTCAAGATCAGCCCGTGTTTTCCATCAAAAATTGGGAACCCACAGGCCACGGACAGGGAAATATCTACAGAGTAGGTGGAACAGGGCAGGCAGGAAGCTTGAATCTCCTTACTTGATACGTTATTTTTGTGTTGATTTACTTCCAATCTGCTGCTTCCACTCTCCTAGGAGAGAGAGAGAGGAGCTGGCAGCTGGTGGGTAGGCAGTCAATCAGTCCTTTAGCCACAACCATGAATGCTGGAATATTCAGGAAGCAGGACTGAACCCCAGAATTTTCTGAGGGCCCTTCATTTCCCCAAGGTCATGAGACCAATGCTGTCAGTCTACTGCAGAAGACCTCTCCCCTGGGGAAAAAACATCCTTTCCCCCCACACACTCGAAAGCTGCAACTATGCTGACATTTGGCTCTGTATTACCGCATTTGAGTAAACAAGCTTCTGCAGAGAGATAGAGAGGAGCGCGAGCACAAATTCAGCTCTTTCGATGAAAAAATAATTTTTCTCTGTGTAGGTATACGATTGTTTAGACTCCATCTGAATGGAGTTCATGGATAAGCACTGGTACCCATGACAACGCTGCGCACACAGGCCTGGATGTTCTGCGTGGGGATGGATGGGTTAGGACATCCACAGTGAGGAGGATCTTCCAAATGAGGGATGACAGTAAATCACTTCCATCTGTGATGTAAAAGAAAACCTTGCCATTTCATTCTACATACTTGATCTTCTCTAAGTACCTTCCCATTTGCCCTATAAATAAATAATAGTTTTACTTTGAGTATGCTGTTCTCGTAGGTAAGTGGAAAAGCCTTGTTCCCTTACCAAGCAGGAAAAATGTATTTGCTATAGGAATGTCAACAAGGCAACATTTGTACAGCCCAGAGAACCCTGGGAAAGAAAATAAAACAGAAAAATGGTACACAGAGTGGCTCCAAGTTTACTTTGTTGGTTGTTCTTATTCTGTCTGTTCATTTCAGTTACGAATCCAAAATTCTCGAATCTTTAGGGGTAAAGTACTGGCTTAACTAGCAAAGCAAAACTACACTGTAATCACAGTCCTGACCCAATTATTTCACTCTGCTTGACAATCATTCCCTTCCATAGGTGATGACTGCAATGTAGAGCAGTAGTCTGGAGTGAAAAAACTGCATGAGGACAGGATTATGCCTGTTTATTTTTTCTTTTCCTATTCATGCAGCCACCAGAACTGTTGTGATACATCCTCTGGACACGTCCTTGTGAGAATACAGTACATGGAGGCATGTACTTCCATGCATTTGCTTATGAGTCACAGAGGACTTAATTCATATCTTCGTTCCATATCTCTTCCATAGAAGGACCACGGGGCTTTTTGTTGTGGTTTTTTTCTTTCTTTTTCAAAAACCACAAGCCATAAATTCATAAATCCAAGCACTATGCTTCAGTGGGACTTGCTCTCATGTTGGAGACTGCATCACAACATAAAAAGACAGAATGTGTCCTTCAAATGCTATGGATATATTGGCCCTTACAAAGGTGCACAAAATGCCACAGAATGCAGAACACACTTATGTCTCTTTTACCCATACTGGGATGTTTGAATAGTTCTACTACTACCATTTATTTGATTGGGGCAGTATTTACTGCAACGTATTCATGCTAATTTCCAGGCAACTGCTTCGGTCCGATTTATGATGCAAGTTCTTTCTATTTTTAAGCCATTCATGCAGGCTTTTCATTAAAGTAGAAGACACTCTATAATGGATTCAATATGCAATGCAAAGATTAGCTTTGAAAATAGACTTATTTTTGCCTAAGTCATCAAATATTACACGTACATGAGTGAGTTCTGAGAAAGCCAAGTGAAATCAGAAGCTGCCTCTGAAGATGATACAGTGGGTCCTGGGTATTAGAGAGGTTTTTCTATTTGTTCAAAGTCTCCTTTCTACTTCTGTACTCAGATCTTCCTTCCTAAATCTGTATACTCTCCGTTTCCATATCCTGCAGCCTCTTTGTAACCTCGGCTCCCTGACATCTCCTCCTTTTGGCGATCTTGTGTCCTCCATCATTATTGTCTAATGCGTGGGAGATACGGCACATGGCGTTCCAGTATTTCTGCAGCATCAAAACTGGTAAGTAGCCAAAACCCTCCATCCTCATTCAGCAAAGGTTCCACTGAAGTTAACAGTTAAAGAGTCAATGAGTGATTTTGCCTGATTTGGCCTTAAACGCTGTGTACATTAAAATGGAAAGGAAAGCAAGGAGATGCTGTCAGTTAGCATCCCACTATTTGGGTACAAAGTTAAGAATCAAAGTCTTTTCTCAAATCAGAGCAGACACGAACTCTTAAGAATAGGGCAGAAGCTACCAGCAAAACATACAAATGAGCTCTGAGAAGCTATTTCTATTAATAATGAGCCATCAGTCCACCTGGACAGGATTTTTAAGTTCTCAGGGACATTTACAGGCTAATAACTAAATCAAATTGGGTAACAAGGAGATGAAGGAACAGAAATCTTAAAGGCATCGGCTACAGTAAATGGAAGCAAATGGGAAGGTATTCACAGAAATGATTTTTCAGCAAACGGTTTGCTATGAAGAACCTGCCAAGGGCATAAGGTAAAATTGGACACTTTAGGATCAAACCCACCAATGACATCTATTTGGTTGTCTGGCAACACATAGCCAAAATGAACACACAAATTCATGAAGAATGAGCAGCTTAATAATTTGGCCCACAGACTTTCAAGACAACATGCATGGTGAGCCAAGCTAATGCTAAGTAAGTGTAGTTCTCTGACATACTACTACAGAGGACCAAAAAATTACTTATTTCATGTTTGACAAATAATTGATCTGACAACTTTTGATTTATATGGAATAAGGTGTATAATGATTCACCTTCCTCCTTCCCATCTTTATTTTCAGCTTATAGACCTGCATAAATGACTAGTGAATACATTCATCAAATGTTTTATTAGATCGATATTTCAAAAATGCTTATAGACATCCAATGTTTTTTCCTTTTCATTTTCTTGTTCATGTCATGCCACTACACTGAGAGTTAAGATGGCCAGGAGCACAAGAATCAGAGCCTTGGGGAGCCCTCAGCCTTCTTAGTTACAAACAACAGCAGCAAGCACCTCTTCATTAGCAGCTATGAGAAGACTTACAACACACCGGCAGCAACCCTGACTCCATCCATCAGGACCATTCCCCTTTCACCTTAGGAATACCCAAACCACTGCAATAGTCTTGCAAACAAGAGAAAGTATATTCACATACTGCCAGAGCCTGAATTATTCTAGTGACTGAAATTTTAAGATGCTTAACACTTTGCATTCATTTTTAATGTTACTCCATGTAAATCAGAAACATTAAAATTCTTTCCGTAAATATACTTCAGTAAAAGCTTTGCCTGTAAGATGAGAAGATGCCTGTTGTTTAATCCCCCACACCTTTGCTATATTTTCCCTGCTGTTTCTGTTGCATAAAGTTCCTTCACTACTGGCTCAGTAAAGCCGAGCATGATGCTACTAGTTGTTTAAATATATTTAGGGAAAAAAAGCAAACCCCCTACAAAACCCTAACTAACAGGATTACTGTAAGCCCCAAGGAGCTGCAGCATTGCCTCTGAGTGTAGGTGGCCTCAGAACATGGCAGACCCAGCAAAGCACCAGAAACCTAAATACTACTACAGAGTTGAGGATCAAACTCAGTTCAAGTGTAAGCAAGTGTAACTACATCCAAATCTGCAGCTGTGCCTGCTTTTCCCAGTATGGTTTTCTGCCAAAAATGTGCACCAGCAGCACATCCTTGCAGCCAAGGCTGGTCAGCCTTCCAGAGGGCTCTGCTGGCCAGCAAGGAGGGACTGCGCTGGCAAGCTCAGTTAGCCAAAAATTGCCATTTTACAAACATTATTGTTTAGCAGTACTGTTATTGCTTCTGTTCATCATGGATTAGGAAGTCTGTACTGCTTGGGAAGGGCTCAAAATGATGAATTCCTGTGCAAGTGACATGTTTGCATGCATGTTACCTTTCCTCTGCAGGGAGCAAGGTGAGGGCTAGATCACAAGCTGGAACTTCAGGAACAGGCAAAGTCCCTTTAGATTCCCCCCTGAAGCCCTAGCACAGCAGGTACCACAAGATGAAGCTTGCAGGATGTGGAAAATCAAACAGCAGTACGAACATTATCAAAGCCCAGCTCAAAACTGGTGAAGATTGTGCCATGCTCTTTTTTAAGGCCTTCTGTTCTGCGTGGCAGAGATTACAGTGATATTAGGTCAAATCCTGAAGCAGATCAAAGCTCGGACTGACTATTCTCACACATACACCCTACTTCAAATAGAGAAATCTGAGAAGGAGAACAAGCAATAAGACATACCCCAAATGCCAAAATTCATCCCCGCTGCTACTGCTGAGCCAGAGACGCAGATTAACTTGCCATGACACGCAGGGAGCAACAGCATCACTAGAACAAGCAACCCAAGTTTAGTATTTGATATTGCTTAACCATAATGAAAGATGTTCAGCCTGCCTACCATGTGTCCGTGCAATCAGAGATTCTTCACACTTTTACAGCAGGCCTACTCATCTTTCTTCCTAAAACAAATAATCTTGCAACCTCATTGTAAACCACCAGTCACACTTAGCATTCTGACCACCCCATGCAAGCCCACCTGGTATATAGTGTTTTAAATCCAAGTGCTGTTTGGCTATGCACTTTCACTAGCTTCGTGGTACAACACAATAGCTCTATTCAGTAAGAAGTAAATCTAAATTCCAGTCCTCGACTGATGAGGTTTATATAGGTATTCTTCTTTTTTTTTTAAAGACTTCCATGCATCTTGAAACCACATCTGTCAAAACATGTTAACTAAACAATGGGATACTTAAACACTCACCACAATATCAAGAAGCTTTTTCTTCATCCCATTTCACTGCTTACAAACCTTTTTGATCTTAAACAGTAACAAAGGATCATTGAAAAAGTCCCCACTGTCTGTTAATGTCTGGAAAACACTATTTTTCCTAGACAGTTTATCAATGTGTCATTTAGCTCAAGAAGATTATAAAAAGGCATTAAACACACCAGCTCCAGAGAGACTTTCAGAAATCCTGACAACACCCCCACTTGGCTCCTGGCTTGCCTGCTCCCACATCCCCGCAAAAAAGGATCCTACCAAGATTTCTACTCCGCTGCTGTACAGATGGAGCTGTGCACAACCTTGGCAGTGGATGAAATACCTGACCTTGCTTCCCTTGAGGGTGTGATCCCAGACCAAGAGGGATCAAGAAGCACACAGCACTTCTATAGCAAAGGCAAGCAAAATACAGGGTCTGCTCTGAGGACCACTAACATCATCTGGAGTTTCTGCAGAAACCTGGAGTCCTTTCTGAATGTTTTTGCTGTTCTTTGAGCTGAAGTCATTGATAAAAGTGGAAAGATAGATGTGAGCCCAGGTCTGCCTAAGCTGCCAGGTCTAAACGGTGCATTGATAATAATTCCCTGCAATCCTTACACCTAACTTCTCTCATTTACCATTGCGTGGCTCTCCTGGTTGTAGGTACTGCCCATACTTCCCCATTAGCCTCTCTAGCAAAGAGCAAACTTTTGTGTCACACAACTCCTTGGTGTGATTTATAAAGCTATCTAACTTGTTTCGTTCCTAGTGCATCTTGTGTAACCTATTTGTCTTTTTATCACAGCATCTTATCTGCCCCTTATTTGCTGTAGCTATTTATCAAAGACTTACAATAATGCCTATTCCTCTAATATTATTGATGCAGACGCCTCCACAGTCAAAACATCGGCTTTGTAACAGCTGGCCGTGCCACTGCGATGCTGACAAAGCACGAGCTGTGGAGCAGCAGCAACCCGACCAACAGTCCTGCAGGGTAACTTCACCCACCTCCGCCTTATCAGCTTGTATGCACATGCCTCAGGTGAAATGTCTCCGGTTTGCTCTGTACACCACCACGCATGGGGAGATGCACCGGCATGCCTGTGCACCCAGAGATCAGCAAGGCAACAAGCGTACACCTGCCATCAGCCATTTTGCACAGCTGATGAGAGTTTGCTTTGACTTTTGGAGATTCACTCTCTACCTCAGCTTGTCTATTGTAAATGAGTTCTACTGGTATTTTGCTGCATGACAGAAGATTTACAAGGCTTAGATCATTCAGCATGTAGAGCCCTCTAGAGATGTGCTTAGTTTTATTACTCTTTTGCCAATGCTGTTGCTGTGATAGTTGCAGTTATTTCCAAACAAATACCATGCTGTTCCGCATCAGCTAGCGACAGCTTTTTGTGGTTGGTTTTCGGTCCAATTTGCCAGTTAACATCAGCTTTAAAGAGGTAATTAAAAGCAAAACAGGGACAAAAACATTAATGTTTAATATTCAAAAAGGCAATAAGAGAACATGCTTCTTAGGTTGCACATGTATGTATATACACACGCACACATCTGGGGGTGGAGAGATGTTTCAAGGTGTGTGTGGTCAGTAAAGCATCTTCCAGGTATTAGCTCTCCCAGGCAGAAGGGCTTTGTGGCAGGCGCTGGGAAGACAAAGCATAAATGCATTCAGAGCCTTATTCTGTGTATGTAATGCTGAAAGTCGTATGACCCTAAATCCATCTAGCTGTGTGTTCTCATTAAGAGATCTCCTGAAGCTTCTCTGAAATACAGAGATGTCAGCTTTCCCGTCCCGAAAAAAGCCAACAGGCACATGCAACTGGGCTGCCTAAAGTGCCCTATGCTTTCACCAGCCAGGAGATGCTGCACAGGGTGCCTCGGGCACCGGGAACTGCTGCAGGCAGAGCAGCAGTCCCTCGGGCAGTGCCTGCTGCCACATGTGCCCAGCTGTGTATTTTATAACACAACTCTCCTGGCAGTAGCTGCTTCATGGTGTAAAGTCAGGGAGTTTATTTCTAAATGGACATACACATGTTTATGAGTATAGCTTAAGCGTACATCTTACAAATTTCTTCTATTAATTAAATCTTCTCTAATGGTATGAATTCTCATTAGCCATATAAATAAATGCCTTACTCCTTTTCCCATGAACATCAGTATATGCAGATACCCAAAAGTAGCGAGTCCAATGCAGTCATGACGTGTTGCGTTAAAAAAATTACTAGTTTTTACACTGTTGTCTTTCAATGCAATTTAACATTTCCATGCCCTTTTATTTTTTAAAACAGAAAATAGGAAGAAATTTGACTTCAAATTCTAATTTATGCATTAACTCCTACTACCTTTCTTCAGAACTGGCTAGTCTTGACCTTCTAACCCTGTCTTCACATAGAAATTTATTTAATTATTAGCAATCCAATTCTCATTTACCAGATCTATCACGTGCAGAAAAAACTTAAAATTGGTGACCAGCATGAGATGAGTAATAAGAAAGAAAATGATGTGGAGAGGTTATAAGTAAAGAAAGATACAACACAGGTACAGGGAGAAAAGCGCAGAGTGAGAGTAGCAGTGCTTTATTTGTTGTAAAGAGTTTAGTAGTTTTTTCCCGCTCAGGCACCAAGTAGCAGAAAGGAGGCAGTGAAAGTAAAATTAAAAAAAAAAAAAAGAAATCACCAAGATTTGGGAGTAGATCCTGGTTGAAAGAGCTAGGAAGTCCAGAGGACTTCCAAAACAGTATTTCCTAAAGAGAGATTGTATTGTACCCCAGGGAAGACTCCTGCCCAGCTGCAAGGCAGACTACTGTCCCACCAGGGCTATAGCCGCTCCGGGCAAGTGGTCTCCAAGGAGGCTGCCCTTGGCAAGGGCAACATTCAAACCACCTGCTCTCTCTTCAGCTCATATGTCAAGAGTCACTTGTGGCCTAATGTTGGGCCCTGGGTTATCCCACAAAGAGAAGGGCTCCTATAGGATGACTATCACTGGACTTCTGTGGTGAATGCATATTGACCAAATGGCCTAATGCTGGCCATAAATGCAGGCAGAGCGATTCCAGAGCATCTGCCAAGGCCCAAGGACTTTTTGATACATGTAAGAAAAGTAGTACAAATAAAAATCCCCAAATCCCCCTGTTACTTCCCATTCCATGCCTATAACCCCTCAAGGGCCAAAGGATCATTGCAATCTTGGGATATAAAACGATCGACTCCTGTGGGAATTTGCTGCAACGCTGAGGATGGCCAAAATATCTTCCCGGCTGAACTTCCCTCATCATCGCCAGCTAGCTCGGGGAAGCTGGAGACTGGGCTGTCATTAGCACACATGCCCTCTGGGGAATGCAATTTCCCCACACAGAGGGCGAGAGGGCTCTCACGGCAGATTTGCTGGAAGGAAGATGAATCAGACTGAACTGGGACGCTGGAGGAAGGACCCTGCTGCAATTGTGAGAGGCCAAGGACTGAAACTAGAAAGGGGATGTCAGGACCTGTGAGATTGTCTCCTTTAAATCCTCCACAAAGGCTTCCTCACGCACTGGCTGAGCCCACAAGTATTGAGACGTTGGAGAGATGCGGCTGGCACAGTAAGAGGAGAGGTCAGGCTGGAACAAGAGGAAACAATAGGCACTATTTTATCTGCAGCAGAAAAGGAGTAAGATGCTTCATGTACCAAGTGACCTGACCAGAGAATACAATATGCATTATGATATCTGCAGTAAGGAGGCAGAATAATTTCTTCTTTTCAAAATCAAATTCAAGTAGAAGCAGCCTTAGCAAAAGCCACTTTATATAAATTAACAGAATTTTTCCATATATCACAATGAGCGGTTAGCCAGAGGACGTTCATTGTCTGCAATTTCCTCCCAGCTGTGGTCCTTTGGCTCCGCTGTACACAGCCACGTGCGACAGAAACGCAATAGAGTGTCTCGGCACGAAGACAAGGGATGTCTGTGATATTTCCCAGTTGCCTTCTGCCTCCTAAATGGTAAAATGAGGGCCAGATCATCTAATTAGTCTATGCTGACTTAGCATCGACCTAGAACAAGGGATGGAAGTGACTTTAAGACACACTTATTTCTGTGTGATCACTGAGCAACACTGGACAAGCAGGAGGGAAGTTGGCAGCAAACCCCCAGTGCACCCCACCGCAGGGCAGGTCTCCGTGCTCCCTGCCCATCTGCATGACGTGGCTTTACAAAGTGCCTGACCCTACCAGGGCAGGCATTAACAAATTGCAAAGTAGGCTGGAACAAGGTCAACAAAATCAAAACCCATGGTATAATTAAGAAATTCAGTAAGTAACTGAATAATCGGAGGAAACCCAGGAGTGTCATACTGCTGCTCAGCACAGGTGAATGGTGATGATTTTAAGGCTTTCTTTTAAGCAATAATCTCCATCAAAAGGTCAACACCATGTAGATGGTTAACAATTAAGACCTATGGTGGAAGTATCTATCACCATCTACATTAAGGCAAAGAAAAAAACCCACACCAACCCAGACTCAAGAGTACTTGAGTAAGTTAGATCTTTCCGACTGCTTCAGCCAGTTAGTTCCTGAGGTAAATAGCCTGTAGGTCATTATGCTGATCCAGTCAGGGACATCATTAGGAGTTCACCTTCAAGAAGTCATGGAGGAGGGATAGGACGACTGGAAAATGATGGCGCCCATGCTGAACACGGAGGAGGATGGCGGAGTGAGGAATGAAACAGCAGTCAAGAACACTGGAACAAATAAACAAGTGATCTGTAAAGCCATGGAGGACAAGAAGGAGATGAACAGCACCACACATGAATCTGTCACGTAAAATAATGTAAAAAAATATTAGTTAGTTTTGCAACAAGGGAGCAAACCTTGTGAGGAAGGGAGAAGGGTAAATGTCATACTTCACCTAGTAAGCCTCGGACACTGTTTCCCACCATATTTTTATTTACGCTATGGATACACAATGTAGATGAAACTACCGTAGGTGGATGCAAGAAAGACAAGGTGACTTAAGCCAGGAAGGAGTTATTGATTGTTTACTGTCAAAACGGAATGATGCACAAAACAACAGTATTCCTTGGGGAATTGTCCTGAGCCAGCTCTGCTCAATGCCATATTATGGTGACCTGGAAGGTAGGATATAGAGTATTCTCAGTACATTTGCAAATGACCCCCAGCCAGAAGGAACTGCAAATGTGTGTGAGGACAGGATCAGAATTGCAAATGGGCCTGACCAGCTGAGGAACTAGCACAAACAATATGGTGCATTTCAATTAGAGCATGCAAAAATACTCCACTGCAGAAATACAGGATGGAGAAAAATTGATTAGTTGGAAGTTCTTTAGAAAAGGATCTAGCAATTACNTGTGTGCGAGGACAGGATCAGAATTGCAAATGGGCCTGACCAGCTGAGGAACTAGCACAAACAATATGGTGCATTTCAATTAGAGCATGCAAAAATACTCCACTGCAGAAATACAGGATGGAGAAAAATTGATTAGTTGGAAGTTCTTTAGAAAAGGATCTAGCAATTACAGTAAATTACACAGAGTGGGAATCAAGAATGCCACAATTCTGAGAGACAAACACGCATGAACAAATAAGGGGATAGTCTGCAAGCTGTGCAGAGCAACAAGGCTTTTGTTGGGCAACTTTAGCCAGTGTGGGGCACTGCCCCTCAAGAGAGACCTGGACCACTTGATAACAGTCTGAAGGAGAACTGCAGGAAAGGTGAAAGTCCAGGAAATGAGCCTACGTGGAAACTAAGTATTTTTGTTTAGCCTAATGTTCTGGTGCAAAGACACAAGGAATCAAATGCTTTCTTTGTCCCCAGCTGACAGAATAGGAAGCAGTGGGAACCCAGCATCCCCAGCCCTGCACAAAGAGAGAGGCAGCAGAGCTGGTTAATACAGACACTGTGGAGGGGGTCTTGTCTTAGAAGAAATTAAAAAAACAAAAAAAAAACCCAACCCAACAACAAGAAAACCACTCAGATATTCTGAAACTTGTTTAGCAGGTGCTCACACAACTACTTCAGAGTTCAAATAATCAGTCCTATGATGAGAAAGGCATAGGCAAGATCAGTGTACAATGATCAGGCAGTGTTAACCACTGAGTAGTGGAGTTCAAGGTGTGCCAGCCAATCAAGCGGAAAAATAATGAAAAACATGTCTTACTTCAAGGATAAAAAAAGTCATGATTTGTACGTTCAGGTGACTGCAATATTATCAGAGGTCATCACATTGAATATTTATAGATTGCCCTAGGCAAGGGCTTAAAGTGATCAGAGAAATCTCTGACTGCCCAGCAATATAATTTTATTTGTTCTTAATCAAATTTTAGGATTAGACAAGTTTCTTTAATTGCACCTAAAATGCTCCCTTGCTGGACATCTATCCCATTCAACCTCACCTCTTATTGTCTAACCTTGTTTCTTGGGGATTATTTTTGCATTAGTGGCACAGAGCCTACTCTAAAGCCTACAGAAGACAGCTTCTTAAAATGCAGGCAGTGGCAGGGAGCCCTTCATCACCATCCCACACCCCTCAAACTCCTACAAGCTATCAAAAAGGTCAAGCACTTTGAGAGCCGTAGCTCTTCAGCTGAAGCACACCAGCATACTATCGCAGCCACTGGAACCTACCCCTAGACTCGGCAGAGCACAGCGCCCTTGGCCACGGCAGCCTGCTGGGATCCAGCACAGGCACCACAGTCTGGAGCTGCACTGAACCATCTAGGCACAACCCTAACAGGTCAAACTCGCTTCTAGCAAAAAATCCCGCAAAGCCTGGTTCGCAACCACCTTGCTTTTTTGCTGTTTATAGCCGTAATGATAATATTCATCCCGAGAAACTCCCACATCTTATTCTAACAGAAACGCACAGTGCTGTAACATTAATGAATTAGCAGTTCGAAAAAACTTCTCATTTAGAAGAAGGCTTCTGGAGAAATATAAAGCTGCAGGAAACCTGCGTGATTCGTCTTTTGGCAGGTTCTGCTACTAGCTTTAAATTAACCCTGCAAGTGTTATCAGCTGATTCTCATAGGAACTAGTTGTGTGAACCTGAGCACACCCATAGCTGCATGTTAAAGTCACATGGACCTCAGTTTTCTGTCTTAGAACAAATTAGGTTTGTTTTTAGGCTTTCACCTCCACCTGAATCAAAGCTCAAGCCACATCATTGTAATGTTAAACCCACAAAGGCCAAAATCAGAAGAAAGTTATTCCAGCAGCCCTGATGAAGTGAAACACGCATTTTACAGAGCACACTCAGTAATATTTTGCTCTGCTTCTCTGTTCTTTCACAATGCTCTGTACAAGGAGAGACTTTGACACGGATGTTGTATTCTGTGAGCACTGGCTAGGAAAAACTCAAACTTACACAAGCTTTTTAAAACTTAAGATTTTTTTTTTGTATGATCTTCATCCCTCCCATATCAACTTAGCAGTGATTGGGAAAGGTGAATTGGGTTCTTTGGGTTTTCTTTACTTTTGGAGTGTAATAATGGAGAACGATTAACGTTGGCAGATTATGGTGGTTTAAGAAATATCATACAAGCTAAGGAAACTTAAAAATTATTACATCTTCTATATTCTTAGCAATATACGATGAACAGGAGAAAACTTAAAAATGGGGTAAAAGCTTGTGGAAATCCGAGAACTTTTAAAACTAAAATTAGTAACTCATCCAACATGCTCACTAGCATTGCCAAGAGCAATCTGGAAATCAAAGTTAACAAAAACTCTCACCCCAAGTTATCCATGTCTCAGTCACTGTCGGAACCTTTACAGTATATCACATCTTCCAGGCAGCTCTAATTAAGAGTATTTTGGAGACAGAATTTAATTCCTCGTAATCTGGGTAGCACAGAACCTACATTTACTCTCAGCTTTTCTTTATGCACCAAACTTTGCAGTTTCACCTACCAGCTTTGCGGTCCCCTCTCCCAGGCCCTGCTGTCCATTGTGGTACTCTTCTGGAGGCTGGCATTCACCACAGACATTCAGAGCGGCCTTCAGACTGCTTTTACTCCCACTGAGAGACCTACACAGCGCTAAAGAAGCAGAAAATCATGCAGCCATGTAGATGGTTTCTGCAGTCTCCATTAGCAAGTAATTTGGTTCATCTGGATGGGTTCAGGAGACCAAAGCAGCAGGTGCTGAGACTCCTCACATCTCCAGCATGTGTAGATTGTGGGTTTACTTTGGATTAGATTTAGCTTGATCACCTAGAACAGATCTTCCCCTTGCTCAGGGAATCATAGAATCATAGAATCATAGAATGGTAGGGGTTGGAAGGGACCTCTAGAGATCATCTAGTCCAACCCC